>JARQOD010006458.1:0-42824 GCA_033576555.1 Oophaga sylvatica | reverse complement strand
CAATATTTCAGATAGCCATGATGAGTAGCAAAAGCATCCACAGGGCAAAAAAATGTTAAAATATAAAAAAAAGCATTATGATACAAAAAAAATGCACAATTCACTTAGCCGCAATGAGGAGATAATATACTATCGCAGGCTAACAAACAAAAATAAACAAAAAACACAAGTTCAACATTAGGATACTAAAACCATGCAATCTTCAGATAGATGTGAGTAGCAAAAGCCTCAAGGGCCAAAAAAAGTTTTAAAAATATATAAAAAAAAACAGCATTATGATTAACAAAAAAATGCACATTTCATTTCATCATGAGTGATAATAAAACCGTCACAGGCCCCCAACCAAACCATTTAAAAACAAGGGACACTACATCACATTATGATACTAATACACTGCTCATTTCAGTTAGTAACAGGAAACGCGACCACATACAGCGCCCAAAAAAATAACAAAAATAAATCAGCATTATGATACACAATTACATCCACATTTATATTGTGCAGGGAGTCCAAAGCATCACTGCAAAAAACAGAAAAACAACAAAAAAAAACACACACACACATCCAGTAGATCGAACAATATCACTTAAACACCATTCCCCATACAGTAGCAGGGGATACACAATAAGTTCCACAAAACATACGGTATTTTAAACACTACCAGGGGGACCCACCCCATCATCGGAAATTTAATTTCGTACAGTACCAGGGGAAACCAATCCCCATCACAGAAAAGACATTAATTTTAAAAATGTACCGGGTGCCAAAAAACCAGTTAGGCTCAAACGCATTGGTGACATATGCATTGTAAATTTTGGTTTGGGGGGGGGGGTCATATTTACCGTCTGTTTTACTGGCGTCCATGGGGCGGATCCTGGCTGCGAGTCTCTCAGGTGGCTGCGTCTCTCGGGGGCTTTTTTCCTGGGTTTGCCTGCGTCTCTCGGTGGTGTGGTCTGGCTCTTGTTCATGTGGATGTGTCAGATGTCCCACAAAATGCTTTTTTATATGTTTGCTGGGGCTGGTATCTGTTTGCTGGGGGCTGGTATCTCAATTAAAAATGGATGCGGCTACCGGATGGCGCTTTGCGGCGTCCATAGACTTTCATTGTAAAAAAGCCGGAACGCCGCATCGGCGTTTACGGCTTTTTCGCCGCAGACCAAAATAAGGGTGCCCAGGGAAACGATTTTTCCAGACGCCGGACGGCGACCAGACCCGCACCCGGCCCAAAAACCCGGGAAACGCGCCGCAGGGACATGCGGCGCCATCCGGCATTTAATGTAAGTCAATGGAAAAAAAAAACGCATCCGGCATTACATTAGGGCCGGAATGCGGTTTTGGACAAAAAAATGCCGGAGGGCCCCGCCAGGCGCACAAAGGATGTGTGAAAGGGGCCTAAGAGATATTTACCTTTTAAAGTTAGAGAGAGCAAAAACACTGAAACTCCGCCAAAATTTCCACGGTAGGGAGATTCTCTGCATGTCACGTATAGTAGAAAATTTGGGTCAGCAAAGATGGACATTATGTGCATTGTATTACAATTGAAACCCCTGATATGGGTGCATTGGCTTACTGGCATTCGCAAGTGCCTCTATCACAAAGAGATAAAGGGGGGGGGGGGAAAAGGGGCACCCCGAGGGTTGCCTTTTGTAGATTGTTAAAGGTTTGGAAATGTTTCCCTTAACTCTTCCCTGTGCTATGGGAGGGTTTGTAAAGGCCATGATACGTAACAACTTTATTGCTCCAATCTGTTTTTTTCGAGCATTACCCCTAAGAAATCCCCCCCCAACCCTATCAAACACTTTCTCTGCATCTTAGCACTAAGCAGGACGGGACTCCCCGGGAACGCATCTGTTTAGGATTGAAATGTTTTGATAGTGTCGTCTCTTGCTTCCCTTTCCCAGGAAAATCCTCCTGATCTTTATGTATAATATTTGGTATAGGGGTTGTGGGCTCCAGCAATCATCTTGGAGTACATTTTTGAGATCAATGTTAAATTAGAGATATGGGGTGAAAATTTTCAATGTGGGTGATCTTTACTTGGCTTGGGAAACGGGTTTATGTGCCAAAAGAGATTGTGGGGGAATTTTCTTCCCCAAATGCAATGGGTTAAAGGATTGTAGAAGAATTGGAGCAAATTTGGGTTTTTTGAATAGTTTATAAAAATCTTGGGGTGAAACCTAGGACCGGGCCTTTTGCGGTCTTAAGGCCCCTTGATCCCCTCCAGGATCTCCTCCTTGAATTCATTTTCCCAAAATTTTGGGGAAACTGGGAGTCAGTTTAGGGCGGAGGAGCGAAGGAGTTAAATTTACTCTGATGTGAGAAGACTCAGGTAAAGAAAAATGCCCGAGACAGCCACTTTTTCCATTTTTTTACCATATTCAAATTTTCTTTGGGGAATTTTGTCTCAAATGCTTAAGGATTCGGTCTAATTTTTGGGAGAATTTGTTTCTGGGTATTAGATATCTCAGCCTTTATTTTCAGCCTTTGTATTAAATTTTGATTTTCCAATGAAACTAAGGATGAAAATACTTTTGTCAAAGGGATCCCTTTTCTTTTTTGATTCTAGAATCTGGGCTATGAAAATACCTCTTAGACGTATTTCAAAGGGTTTCCCATTTTTTTGGTAGGACTAGTACTTCATTTTTGTGGGTTTCTACAAATGTGTTTATGGTTTCTTCAATTGTTTGGGGAAAAAAGATGGTCAGTAATACATGTGTTGTGTATAGAAGAGAGATGGCTGTAGTCTTTTTGGCCCAGGTGGAGTACATGCCATAAATCTATTTTAATGAAGCTGTTCTAATTTTTTTTTGAAAAATTTCGGACTGCGAAAAGGGAACTTTAAAAAACCCCCATGAGGAATCAATTGAGGGGTCCATAAGAATGTTGAGATCCCCCACCCAAAATGATACAGGACCTTCCAGAAAACCCATCCAGATGTCACGATATATTTACGACCCCACGGGGGGAGGGGTTCTGCAGACGGCACAACCCACACAACGGGAGGGTAAAGGGGAGGGAAGCCCTACCATTGGGAAAAGAAGGAAGGGGGAAACCCCCGAGCTCAAACCCGAGGCCTGTTTCCCCGCACTCCCTAATGCCTCAGTGGGTCCCCCCCCTGCTGTCAGGATACCACATCCCCCGCTGTCACCTAACACTGCCCTGGCTAGTGCACTGTCCAGCAAGCCCGCGCTAGCCTCAAACCCCTGCTGATAATACAAAACAGGGGCCGTGACAGACATGAAAGAGCAGGGAAAATAACAAAAAGTTAACTTTGCTTCCTCTACTGCAAAGCACCGCACAGGAATAAAAAGGGACCAGGATATTGAACTCAGCAGAAGCCCCTACTGCACCAGAGAACTCCTTACTCCAGGCTAGGTCACTGTAGATTGCTCTATCACAGTCAGTGATGCGGCAGGTGGGCCATTTAAAGGAAGGTGGGTGTGTTCACCACCTACGTTTAGCTGACCCTAACAGCACTGCAGTTACACCAGATTGGGCCCGCGGGAAAAAACTGACATTTAACCCCCGATGGCCCTACGAAAAATGGTACATTTCAAAAGAGTGGAACCCGAGCTGCCCTTTAATCCAAACTGGATGTGACAAGAGTCTGCCCGCGTTATCACCCAAAAAGAATAGGAGGCGGGAGAGAGGAAAGAAGGGACCCTGGGGAGAGAGCAAATTTTATAGGGAAGTTCAGTTTTAAATTATAGTAGTGGAAACATAAACCATGGGAAAAACCCCCAATATGTCAGCAGTTATGGTTTTAATAAAGCCTATGGGCAAGAGGAGAAATTTGCAATAAAAGTTCAAATGCTGCCCCGTGGACATTCCTGTTCATGCGGGTGGCAACATCAGATTCTTGTTCGTTCCTTTCGGCAGATATGCGGTGTGAGCCTGGGTTGAAGCTGTTTCCCTTTCCCACCCCGTGGGCCCAAAGGGAGAAAGCAAATTTTAATGCTGGCCAGTCCGGAATGGAAATCCCCCGGGCCCAATTAAATGTTGCTAAAAATTTTGGGAGATGGGGGCGTGGGCCTAGCGCATGTGAGGAGGAGCTTTGCCTGCAGAGCTCCCGCATGTTCTAACTAATTACCGCTGCTAATCCCCACAGCCCCAGCTGGTTTTTATCTGTGTAGTGGCCCTGGGGGACGGGTGGAGGTCTTTGGATCATAGCAGTAGCCACTTCTGACACATACCATCCCGAAAAAGGCCAAAGGAGGATCGCAGGAGAGATGGCATGGGGGTCCCCAAGATGGCGACGCTGCCTCAGCGCGCGCCCTGGCAGATATGAAACGAAAGTACAGCCGAAATAGAGAGGGGGGCGGTTGCGTTTGCACCCGATTTGCCCGAGGGGGAGGAATTGGAGAAGGGGGCTTCCCAGACGACGGGGAAAAGATCCAGACACTGGAGGAGAAGTATAGAGGGGAGATGAGTGAGGAGGGGGAAGGAGGTGACGGAAAGGGGCTGGACGAAGAGAATCAGTGACGGCCGGGGTTTGTGGGAGAATGTGGAACAAAAAAGAAACAGCTTGCAGCGCTGATGTTGCAGGTCCCTGCTAAACCCCACTAAAAAAGGATGGTTGATGGCGGTTATGCAATGTGGATCGCTATTTAATGCGCTTACTCAGTGGGTTTTTTCTACAGGATGTAAATTGCAGAATGTTAAACATGCCCTCCATACAGTTAAGGACAGAACTGGGCAACTAGAAAAAAAGGTTTTGGGTTTTTTGTGGGGGGAAAATACAGTCTCTAAATCTATGCGTAAAATTTAAAGAGCTCGAAAAAGACCTTGCTGCAGTAGAATAAAAGGATGACCTGGAAAACAGGCCCGGCGCAACAATGTTCGTTTTGTCGCACCCCCGAGCGATGCGAGGGAAAAAACCCTACTATTTTTATTAAAAGCCTGGATGAAAAAAAAAGTTGGGTCTGATAATTTGACTATTTGTTGCGGTGGAACGCGCTCATGGGTCCTGGCTAGTCCCCCTACCAGTGGCCGTCCAACAAGACCCATTCTGGCAAAAAACTATTGCATACAGAGACGGGACAGTATTCTTCGATTTTCAAGAGACCACTTGATTTACCATTGATGGGTCCAGAGTTTCATTCTATCCGGACTTTTCAACCAAAAGTGCAAAAAAATGAGAGCTCCAATTTGTTGATATTAAAAAACGACTGAGGGCCCTTGCACCTCAAATACTCTTAATCTTCCCGCCAAGTTGCGGGTTTAAAGCTGGAAACAATCTCATTTTTTTCTGGAGGCTACAGAGGCTGCTGAATGGTTGGATCTGAATGAAACAATATTTAAGAAAGGAGATGGATGGAATGTGGTGAAGAAACGTGAATCTTTTGGACAATCTGGATGTCCTGAGCTTGTTCCTGTGTTTGGATAGTTGTTATGTGCTGTGGGGTATTATCTGGAATATGGGGGGGGCGAGATGGGAACTATAAACACCCGGTATTTGGCTTTACACATTTTAAGGGGAATAACATTGTTATTCTTTGAGATGGGCCTAATACAGTTGAGAGCTATGTTGGGATATGTTCTAGGGAGAAGGGTGGATGGAGGGGGGTGTTTGGTCCTTTGATGGGTACATGTATGTCCAAAGGTACTTAGCTAAGATTAATTGGATAATGTCGTTTGTTTAAAAATACCAAGTATGGGGGTTGTTACAATTCTTAGCTGGAATGTTAGAGGGATGAAAATCCCCAGTAAATAGACAGGCGATTTTTTCTTTATTATGGATCGCAAACCAACTGTAATTTGCTTGCAAGAGACGCACCTCACACGTGAAACAACTTAATATTCTGGATAAAAGGTGGATATTGGCGGGATATCATTCCACGTATTCTCAGTACTCTAGAGGTGTCAGTTTACTAATTAAACGGGGTGCCAATTTTTATGTAAAAGAGTGATGGTAGATGAAGAGGGAGGTTTGTCCTCTTGTATTGTACGCTGTCTGCGGTCTCGATGATACTAATATCTAATATATTCCTCTGCCATATAGTAGCAAAATCATATATAAAATCTACCTATTTGAGAGACTTTCCAGGTGTCCGTACTTAGGTGGTAGGCGACTTTAACAATATTTGGATGCCCATTGGATAGAGGTAATCATGCACCTATAAAACCTGAGGGCAACTGTACACCATTCGCGGGTGCTCCTGCGGAATTAGCCTTAACCGAATTTGTGGAGATGCAGGAATCCTGGGATATATCAGTACTCATGTTTCTCTTCTACCTTCTCCTCCCTGTCTCATATTGACTTGGCATTGGGGATGGTCTCATACTGGGGAAAATTATAAACGTTGAATATCTATCGAGGACGGTTTGTCAGATTATTCCCCCTGTCTGTCGTAATTAAAGTAGATAATATGTTGAGGGATAGGCTGCTTTGGCGTTTATAAATCTGTTTGGTTACAATTAGTGGATAAAAATTATTCATTCACCTCTGAACTACAGGAATTCCTTAGGTTTGATGAGAATTCGGCTTTAGTCCGGTGGTTTGGGAACTCCTAAAGGCATATTTGCGTGGTATGTTTATACGTGAGATTTCAAAGATTAAATCTAGTTCTGGAAGGAAATCAAAAACTTTTGCTCCAGGAACTGGAGGATGCAGAGAGGGCTTTCTCAATACAGGTCACTCCCAATACACAGCAGAGACTGAAGGACGCTCAATAAACGAGTGACCAAATTGTCTCGAAAGTGGCAGCACAAAAACGTATGTTTCAATCGACCCAATTCTTTAAAAATGCAGAAAGTGTGGGGCACCAAACTCTCAGTTATAACATCAGCACAGAAGGGGTCCTCTTTTATTACTGGGCTTAGTAGTGAGAGTAGGATGCTTGTTACTGATGCACCGGGAGTCCTGAAGTTTTGGAGGTTTTTTACTAATCTATATTCCTCTCATTCTGGGGCTTCTGCAAAGGATCTTGAGGATTTTTTGGGATTAGCTAAGCTCCCACGACTCTGATGCAGACAGAAATCTGCTGGACGAACCCTTGGGTTTGGACGAATTTGAAGAGGCCTTGAGCACTATGTCTAATGGCAAGGCACCAGGGGTGGATGGCCTGCCAGTAGAAGTATATAAAAGGTATCAGTCGGTATTACTCCCGCTGCTGACTGCACTTAATGATAGTCGTGGTCTTGGGGCCCTTCCACCATCAATGCGGGAAGCTATTATTACGGTGTTACCAAAAAAAGATAAGGATCCTACCATACCGGCCTCGTACAGGCCTATTTCTCTTCTGACAGTAGACATCAAATTATTAGCAAAAATACTGGCTACCCGCCAGTCAAAGGTAGTGGAGTCTTTAATCTTTAATTGATGGCTGGACCATCATTGTAAATGCACCATTGTATATACACACCTGTACTTTGTATCTCCCCCACCTCATTGTAGATTGTAAGCTCTCACGAGCAGGGTCGGCTTATTTTGCTTTAATTATTGTATTGTTAAACGTTGTTCCCTATGACTTGTATTTTGAAACTGTTAAAATGTAAAGCGCTGCGGAATATGTTGGCGCTATATAAAAAAAGATTATTATTATTATTAATACACCCGGATCAGACGGGATTTATGCCTTGTAAGTCAACAGCTGTAAATCTTAAGAAGATTATACCTTAATATGGAGGTAGGGGCGGATAATGCGGGGAGCAGGGCGGTCCTGTTCTCTTGATGTTGCTAAGGCATTTGACAGCGTGGAGTGGAACTATCTTTTTGCCACGCTTAAATACATGGGTTTTCGGTCCAGGTTTCATTGGTTGGTTTAAGCTTCTGTACTCTGCACCATTGGCAAGAGTGGGGCGAATGGACTGTTGTCTGGGCCATTTCCTCTTCACAGGGGTCCCGAGCAGGGCTGCCCTCTATCTCTGCTGCTCTTTGCCTTGGCGGTGGAGCCTTTGGCTTCGAGGATAAGATTAAACCTGAAAATTGAAGGATTTAGGTATGGGGCACTGGAGGAGAAAGTGGCTCTTTACGCAGACAATATTTTTATGTTTTAAGCAGACTCGGACAGATCACTGAGTAGTGCAATGTCACTTCTTACTGTATTTGGGGCGATCTCTGGACTAGTTATAAACTGGGAAAAGTCAGTTATCCTCCCTATAGACCCCACTGTAGTCAAAGTTACACAAGTGCCGGTAGTGTCGTGCTTTAAATACTTGGGCATTAATATATCTAAGAACATACCAGACTATGAGCGGTTGAAGCTTTCACCGCTTGTAGCTAAAATTAACCCCTTCCCCACCTGTGCGCCACGTAGGCGTCATGAAAGTCAGTGCCAATCCGACCCATGAGCCTATGTGGCGTCATGAAAGGATCGCGTTCCTGCGGGCCGGGAGACCGGGGTCACTGAAAGGTCACCCGACCCGCAGGCACAGGACCCTTTGTGCTTCACCACAGGGGGGTTGGCTTAACCCCCCGTGGCCACGATCGCTCTGATTGGCTGTTAAAAGTGATACAGCCAATCAGAGCAATCTGTAATATTTCACCAATCAAATTGGTGAAATATTACAATCCAGCCATGGCCGATGCTGCAATAGCATCTGCCATTTGGCTGGAGACCGAGAACCGACCCCCCCCACCATGTCCACGGCGGGTGATCGGCCGCCCCCACCGAAAGATGGCAGCGATCGGGCACCGCCGTCACTAAAAGCTCCCCGTCCTGGCCTCCGCTGCCCCCACCTTCGATAACCCCCCCCTCACCTTCCGACACCCATACTCACCTCTCCCGGTCCATCGATGTCCCTGGATCCGTCCCGGCGGCTGCCGGGACTTTTCATGGGCGCGCCATATTGGAAAATGGCGGGGCGCAGTGCGCCCCCCGGCCGGCGCATGCGCAGTGCGCCTGAAGAGTCCAGAAATTTATTTTGATCACTGTGATAAACTGTCACAGTGATCAAAATAAAAAAAAAGTAAGTGAACCCCCCCCTGTCAAAAGGTAGGGTCAAATAATAAAATAAAGATTTATTTTTTTTTCCTATTTAGGCTCTGCACACGTTGCGGATTTTGCTGCGGATCCTGATGAAGCCACGGTAGTGGCGACACGCGTTGGGCTTTGCCCTCCCTGAACCCTTCTCTTTCCCCCACAGGCTTGGAAACATTCTGGTCATTTTTCTATGGGTATCTCTCCAGCTTACCAGGTCACAGCCTTATGGGCGCTCTATTTTTTGCATGTTTATATACTATATATTCATAGGATTATTTCTACAGGTATTGACCTTTTTTGGGCTTATTTTTGTTATTGGTGCCATCTATTTTGTCATCTAAACACATATTGTTGTTATCATATTTATATCATCATTTTGGTGTAAGAGCAGCCTATATGATTGTTATGTGACCCTATTTCAGCCATTTATATGGGGATTGGCTAGGCTTACATGCATACATATAAACCTTGTGCAACACGTTTTTCATATTTATACTATTGCATATGTATTTCCTATATTTACACAGCCACATGGGTTTCAGGGAGCTATGTACCCCTTTTTGGGGGATTGTTTGCTCATTTTTAATTGTTTTTAATTGTTCAGTGTGTTATATTGTATTGTAGTTTTCAATAAAACTGATTTTTGTTTGATATATTGGAGTTCCCTGGTGCATAGTATGTCCTTTTTTCTTTTCTTGTTCTAATCATACTTGACATACTCCAGGTTGAGCCCTTATTCTTATATTTTGGGGTTGTGCCCTCCCCCCTTGTCTTTTTCCATTTTGCTGCGGATCCGCAGCAGATTTTGCTGCGGATCAGCAGCGGATTTTGCTGCGGACAGCAGCGGATTTTACTGCGGATCAGCAGGGGGGATTTTCGCTGCGGATCAGCAGCGGATTTTGCTGCGGATCAGCAGCGGATTTTGCTGCGGATCAGCAGCGGATTTTGCTGCGGATCAGCAGCGGATTTTGCTGCAGATATGCAGCGGATTTTGCTGCGGATCTGCAGCGGATTTCGCGCTGCGGATCCACAGCAGATCCAGAAACCATATACAGTACAATGCAAATAAATGGTAAAAAAAACGCTGTGCACATGCTGCAGATTTTTCAGCGCGGATTTGGTGCGGTTTTAATCCGCAGCATGTCAATTCTTTGTGCGGATTCCGCAGCGATTTTACACCTATTCTATTATAGGTGTAAAACCGCAGGGAAAAACCGCACCAAAACCATAGTAAATCGGCTCTAAATACGCAGGTAAAACGCAGGTCATTTTACCTGCGGATTTTAGAAAAATCCGCAAGTGAATCCGCAACGTGTGCACGGGGCCTCAGGGTTAGGCTGGGTTCATATTGCATTATGGCAGTCCGTTAACGCTGCCATTCACCCCATTTGTGTGCGCATCGCAACGCATGCCGTGAAGCGGCATGCGTTCGCGACGTGTCGTCATTAAGTGACGGAGCCTTGGACGCAGGCTGCAGCGTCTGGGCTCCGTCACCGCTAGCACAGATGAATCATCGCTGATTCCTCTGCACTAGCGGGTATAGCATAACACGATCGCGTTATGCTATACCGTTACCAGCCCGTCAACGCTACGTGTTGAACGGGCTGCTAAAACGCAATATGAACCCAGCCTTAAGGTTAGGGTTAGAACTAGGGTTAGGGTTAGAACTAGGGTAAGGGTTGGAATTAGGGTTAGGGTTGGGATTAGGGTTAGGTTTATGGTTAGAGTTGGATAAGTGTTATGGGTGTTTTGGGGTTAGGGTTGGGATTAGGGTTAGGCTTGTGGTTAGGTTTATGGTTAGAGTTGGGATTAGGGTTAGGGGTGTGTTGGGGTTAGGGTTATGGTTAGGGTTTGTATTAGGGTTAGGGGTGTGTAAGGGGTTGGGGTTAGGGTTGGAGTTAGAATTGAGGGGTTTCCACTAATTACGCACATCAGGGGGTCTCCATACGCGACATAGCGCCACCATTGATTCCTGCAAATTTTGCGTTCAAAAAGTCAAACAGTGCTCCCTTTATTCCAAGCCCCGACGTGTGCCCAAACAGTGGTTTACCCCCACATATGGGTATCAGCGTACTCGGGAAAAATTGCACAACAATTTTGGGGGTCTAATTTCTACTGTTACTGTTGTGAAAAAAAAAATTGGGGACTAAAAAAGTTATTTTTTGTGGAAAAAAAATGATTTTTATTTTCACGGCTCTGCGTTATAAACTTCTGTGAAGAACTTGGAGATTCAAAGTGCTTACCACACATCTAGAGGAGTTCCTTGGGGGATCTAGTTTCCAAAATGGGTCACTTGGGGGGGTTTCTACTGTTTAGGCACATCATGGGCTCTGCAAACGTAACATGACACCCGCAAACCATTCATCAAGTCGGCATTTCAAAACGTCACTACTTCCCTTTCGAGCCTCGACGTGTGCCCATACAGTAGTTTTCTCCCACATATGGGATATCAGCGTACTCAGGACAAATTGGACAACTTTTGGGGTCTAATTTCTCCTGTTACCCTTGGGAAAATAAAAAAACTGGGGACTAAAAGATCATGTTTGTGGAAAAAATATGATTTTTTTATTTTCATGCCCTGGCATTATAAACTTCTGTGTAGCCCTTGGGGTTCAAAGTGCTCACCACACATCTAGATAAGTTCCTTGCGGGGTCTAGTTTCCAAAATGGGGTTACTTGTGGGGAGTTTCTACTGTTTAGGCACATCAGGGACTCTGCAAACGTAACATGACGCCCCCAGACCATTCCATCAAGTCGGCATTTCAAAACATCACTACTTCCCTTCGAGCCCGAAGTGTGCCCATACAGTAGTTTTCTCCCACATATGGGATATCAGCGTACTCAGGACAAATTGGACAACAACTTTTGAGGTCTAATTTCTCCTGTTACCCTTGGGAAAATAAAAAATTGGGGACTAAAAGATCATGTTTGTGTAAAAAATTATTTTTTTATTTTCATGCCCCGGCGTTATAAACTTCTGTGTAGCCCTTTGGGTTCAAAGTGCTCACTACACATATAGATAAGCTCCTTGGGGGGTCTAGTTTCCAAAATAGGGTCATTTGTGGGGGGTTTCTACT
This sequence comes from Oophaga sylvatica, assembly GCA_033576555.1. Lineage (NCBI taxonomy): Eukaryota > Metazoa > Chordata > Amphibia > Anura > Dendrobatidae > Oophaga > Oophaga sylvatica. The sequence continues at coordinate 30,823 of JARQOD010006458.1, read as the reverse complement.
GTTTAGGCACATCAGGGGCTTATGCAAACGCAACATGACGCCCGCAGAACATTCCATCAAGTCTGCATTCCAAAATGGTGCTCCTTCCCTTCTGAGCTCTCCCATGCGCCAAAACAGTGGTTCCCCCCACATATGGGGTACCAGTGTACTCAGGACAAACTGTACAACAACTTTTGTGGTCCAATTTTTCCTGTTACCTTGTGAAAATAAAAAATTGCGGGTTAAAAAAATCAGTTTTTGAGGAAAAAAATGATTTTTTATTTTCTGCATTACAAACTTCTGTGAAGCAGTGGGGGTTCAAGGTGCTCACCACACATCTAGATAAGTTCCTTGAGGGGTCTAGTTTACAAATGTGGTCACTTGTGGGGGGTTGCTACTGTTTAGGCACATCAGGGGCTCTGCCCGCCCGCAGACCATTCCATCAAGTCGGCATTTCAAAGCGTCACTACATCCCTTCCGAGCCCTGACGTGTGCCCAAACAGTGGTTCCCCCACATGTGAGGTACTAGCGTACTTAGGACAAATTGGACAACAACTTTTGGGGTCCAATTTCTCCTGTAACCATTGTGAAAATAAAAAATAGTGGGCTAAATAATCATTTTTTGAGAAAAAAAAATGACTTTTTATTTTCACGGCTCTGCGTTATAAACTTCTGTGAAGCACCTGGGGGTTCAAAGTGCTCACTGTGTATCTATATAAGTTCCTTAGGGGGTCTAGTTTCCAAAATGGGGTCATTTGTGGGGGAGCTCCAAAGTTTAGGCATACAGGTGCTCTCCAAACACGACATGGTGTCGCTAACGATTGGAGCTAATTTTCCATTCAAAAAGTCAAAAGGCGCTCCTTCCCTTCTGAGCCCTGCCGTGCGCCCATACAGAGGTTCCCCCCCACATATGGGGCACCAGCATACTCAGGAAAAACTGGACAACAACTTTTGGGATCCAATTTATCATGTTACCCTTGGGAAAATAAAAAATAGTGGGCTAAAAAATGATTTTTGAGAAACAAAAATGATTTTATTATTTTCACTGCTCTGCATTTATAAACTCATGTGAAGCACTTGGGGTTCAAAGTGCTCACTACTCTTCTAGATAAGCTCCTTGGGGGGTCTAGTTTCCAAAATGGGGTCACTTGTGGGGGAGCTCCAATGTTCAGGCACACAGGGACTCTCCAAATGCGACATGGCAACCGCTAAATATTCCAGCATATTTTCCATTCAAAAAGTCAAATGGCGCTCCTTCCCTTCTGAGCCCTGCCGTGCGCCCAAACAGTGGTTTATGACCACATATAAGGTATCGGTGTACTCAGGAGAAATTGCCCAACAAATTTTAGGATCCATTTTATCCCGTTGCCCATGTGAAAATGAAAAAACTGAGGCTAAAAGAAAATTTTTGTGAAAAAAAAGTACTTTCTTTTTTTACGGATCAATTTGTAAAGCACCTGGGGTTCAAAGTGCTCACTCTGCATCTAGATAAGTTCCTTGGGGGTCTAGTTTCCAAAATGGGGTCACTTGTGGGGGAGCTCCAATGCTCAGGCACACAGGGACTCTCCAAATGCGACATGGCAACCGCTAAATATTCCAGCATATTTTCCATTCAAAAAGTCAAATGGCGCTCCTTCCCTTCCGAGCCCTGCCGTGCGCTCAAACAGTGGTTTATGACCACATATGAGGTGTCTGTGTACTCAGGATAAATTGCCCAACAAATTTTAGGGTCCATTTTATCCTGTTGCCCATGCAAAAATGAAAAAATTGATGCTAAAAGAAAAATTTTGTTGGAAAAATTGAAATGTCCATTTTTTCCTTCCACGTTGCTTTAGTTCCTGTGAAGCACCTGAAGGGTTAATAAATTTCTTGAATGTAGTTTTGAGTAGCTTGAGGGGTGCAGTTTTTATAATGGTGTCACTTTTGGGTATTTTCTGCCATATAGACCCCTCAAAGTGACTTCAAATGTGAGGTGGTCTCTAAAAAAAAATGGTTTTGTAAATTTTGCTGTAAAAATGAGAAATCGCTGGTCAACTTTTAACCCTTATAACTTCCTAACAAAAAAAAATGTTGTTCCCAAAATTGTGCTGATGTAAAGTAGACATGTGGGAAATGTTATTCATTAACTATTTTGTGTCACATAACTCTCTGGTTTAACAGAATAAAAATTCTAAATTTGAAAATTGCGAATTTTTCAAAATTTTGGCCAAAGTTCCATTTTTTTCACAAATAAACGCAAAAATTATCGACCTACATTTACCACTAACATGAAGCCCAATATGTCACGAAAAAACAGTCTCAGAATCGCTATGATCCGTTGAAGCGTTCCTGAGTTATTACCTCATAAAGGGACACTGGTCAGAATTGCAAAAAATGGCCAGGTCATTTAGGTCAAAATAGGCTGGGTCATGAAGGGGTTAAACAAAAGATTAAGGCATGGGCTAAGTTGCATCTGTCAGTCGTGGGAAGAGTGAATCTGTTGAAAATGGTGATTATGCCACAACTTTTGTATGTTCTTCATAACTCCCCGATATGGCTACCTCAAAATAGGTTCTTTAACATTAATGCACTATTCAGGCAACTTATTTGGCTAGAAAAGGGCGCGAGGATTAAGCTAGAACACTTACAAAGGAGGAGGGAGGACTGGCATTGCCTAACCCTTGGTTATATTTTTTATCTTCTCAGTGTCAGCATCTGGCGGGGGGATCGGAAGGTGCATCTGTGGTAATCGGGGGAGGCCGAGGGATTCTTCAGTTTCTTGGGGGTCGGGGACCCCTATTGTCTAAGTTGGAAGCAAATAAATTCAGACCCTGGATAGCTAAACTCCCGACGATATTGCTAATGGTTAAGGTGTGGGGTAAAATCAAAAGTTTAAGAGGAATTACTGGGTTCACAAAGTATGCTCCATATGGGATAATCCGCATTTGCCGCAATTGAGGACACTGAAAGTGGCGACGTGTGGGTATCTGGTGGCTTTCACAGCTGATAGATGGGGGGTCTTTAAACCATTTGATGACTTAAGAAAAGATTTCCCACTTCAACACGCTACATTTTATCAGTATTTACAGGTGAGACATGCTTATACAATGCAGACTCACATACACCCTATTATTATACATCATGATGCTATCATTAATAGGCTTGGTCTGCAGGCATCCACGAAAGGATTGATTGCTTTTGTGTATGGGGAACTTCTTTCAAAAGTGCTAGTAGGCCACCGATAACGGCGTTAAGGAAGTGGGAACGACAAGTAGGTGAAATTTCAGCAGCCCAGTGGGAATCAATAATGCAAATGATCCCTAAGTTGTCCCTTAGTGAGCCCAATCGTCTGTCCCAACTATACATTCTGTACAGGGTTTATAGAACTCCAAAGTGGCTGTTTGATTTGGGTCTGAGATCAGATTCAAAGTGTCCCAAGTGTGCGCTTGATGATGCAGATATCTTACATATGCTCTGGACGTGTCCGTGCTTACAGATATTTTGGATTAAGGTTAAGGTTGGATTAATTTAATATATGTTGCCACTGAGCAGGATATTCCCAGAGATCCTATTGTCTGTGTGCTGGGATATGTTGAGGAGGTGAGAGGTGATGACTTTTTACAAATATCAGTTGCTAGAATGCTCTTTATCGCTAGGAAATTAATAGCATATCACTGGATATTGGATAAAGTCCCCACGCGGAAAGAATATATAAATAAGCTTAATTTTACATTATGTAGAGAGAAAGCCATTTATCTTAAACGAGGAATATTTGAAAAAATTTGGCAGGATGGTTGAACACTCCAGGCTTATCGTCTGTAAGTTTATCGTAACAACATGCTTATGATATTCTGAAAATGTTTATAGAGTACATTATTATAATATGTGCCTTAGGATGTATGCCTTATTAATGTATGTTTTGTATCTATTTTTGATATAACTTAGCATTGGACCAGGGAATGGGAGGGGGGAGGGGGTAGGGAATGGGATAAGGAATGTGGGGTTATTTTGTAATGGTTTCAAAACTTCAATAAAAAATATCTGATTTAAAAAAACCATTTTGGGAGATCCCCAAGATTCTTGAATACTGCAGAGTGTCCATCTTTCCTGGCCAATAGTTGAAATTGGAAACCCCAGCGGTATATGATCTCTTGTTCCCAGAGAGCTTGGATGAGAGGACACAATGCTCTGCAGAGCTGAAGAGTGCAACTATGAGGGGCAGAGCCAGGCTGTAGTCGAGGCTGAAGCTAGTGGTTCTGGCATGCCCTGGCCCCCAATCACATGCAAATGGTGTTCCAACTTCAGCATACCTGTGGTCTCACTCTCTGTGCCATCAAGGTCCCCTCTGCATCGTTGGAGTCCATTTTGCACAATTGCGCACACCCTGAGACACAGTCCATCTTTAACTGTAAACACAACTTTACTTCTGTTCGCAGCAAATCCGATTTAGTTACAACAACAGCAATGGATACAATACAGTCCACATACTCCACTTTCCTTTCTTCACTTCCTATGGCCCCTAGTACATTACTGGGTCGTACCGCCTCCGGCGGTAATGAAGCGTCCTCCATGCTCAAACTCACTGCGCCTGGGGGTTCCCTCAGCCGTTTCGCCCCGGATCTGAGGGCATTAGCCCATGCGATAAGCTGCCACATTCTTGAGTGACCTGTGTCCCTGTATTATTCTGGCCTCCACTATAATTTCTGTTCCTTCACTGTAGTGTCCACGCTGTTTGTCTGCTCTTCAACCCACTGGGCCCTGGATGGCTGGGTCCTATACTTAAACGTTACATTGTAGATGCCTCTTCCTGGGCTCAATAGCCCGTCAGAACGGTCTGGGCACCTTGGCCCCTACTAAACTCCTTGAGGAAGTCCTCCCTCTCTTAGCTGCAGCTGACCCCTCCTATGTTTAACTATTTACAGGGCTATCTGTAAACTATAGTGTACCCCATCTTGTGCTTAAATATGGGTACTACACGCTTCCTATGTCAAACAGTGAACATGTTCTTATACGAAACAGCAGTAACAGATACATACACAGACAGTAGCAGTAGTCAAAGGTGAAACACTACATTGTGCATAAATATACACTATAACATACGCTACTGGGACGAGCAAGAAATGCAAAGACATAATATACCTCCTTACACAACTTGCAAGATCTGGGAAAATCTGAACATCACAATCCATGTACTTAATATTTTGTTTGGCTTTTACAGCCTGTAGAATGTTCTCCTTTACTCTGAAAAAATGCGCTCTGCAGACAATGTCTCTTGGTCTTAATCCTGAGGATGATTTAGGACCTAGAGCCCTGTGGACTCTGTCCAGCTCAATATGATAATCAGGGTCTCTTCACAATAGTTCACATATGAGGGTACTCTCAGTTTTCTCCAGATCTTGAGGTGAGATATCCTCGGATAAGCCACGTATGCGAAGGTTGCTCCTCCTATGACGGTTTTCTATGTTCTCAAGATGGGTGAGCATGTCTGAGACTTGTGATGTATGCTTAGATATAACAAGGTGGTGTTCATTAAGTCTCTGGTGTATAGAGCGTGCCTCTGTTTCCCAGTTTAACACCCTATTGCCAACATGAGTAATTTCCTGTTTCACGTTCACAATGGCAGGAGCTTGTTTCTCTTCTGGTCTGCTAAACATCTCCTCCATGTCCTGTGTGTGGGAATAAAACCAATATGTTCTCTCCAATCCCACTCATCTCTCTGTTTCAGAAAGCTCTGATAAGGAATTATTTCTGCCTTGACACATATCCCCTTTTCTGTTTTTTCGATTTATGCTGTGCCTTTCTGGGACAATCACATTTACTAGGATTTCAATTTTTTGTAGTTTATATTAATGTTCTTTCATTATCTGTTACTGACATCCCTGTTTCTGCCATCCCGATCTCTGTGGATGTTCCCGATACTTTATAAGTTTGTGTCTTTTTTCATGGAATATTTATTTCACAAAGAGTTCATTTAGATTTTCTTTTTAGATTATTTCTATGTGTTTGGTGCTGGATTGGAAAAGTTCTCTGATAAATCTCTGTATTTGACTATAATGGCACTGTGTGTTATACCGGGGGCAGGACGGGGCCATGACTGGATGTAGTCATCATGTGAAGCCGGTAACAGCTCCGGAGATTTCTTACATGGGATCTTTATGATGTGACATCGTCATTTTCTCCCATTCAGGTCCCTACAATATTGGCTCCTCTCAGTGGAGATCTTCTATATAAGAGAATTCTCCTGAGTGACCCTACAAGGATGGACAGGGACAAGATGGCGGAGAGGATATTACACCTCACCCTAGAGATCCTCTTCCGGCTTACTGGAGAGGTGAGAGATTCTGATGACGTCACATTACATCATTCTTATCTATGGAATAACAGATGGACAGAACTGGAGAGGTGAGGACTCTGGAAATGTCTGTAGTGAGATTTATTAATGTGTCTCTCCATAACCAGGATTACACAGTAGTGAAGAAGACCTCTAGGGAGCGCTGTCAGGCCCCTGTGTCTGAGGGATGGGGAAGACCCCTGAGCCCAATCACGGGGCCTCCACCTCAGCCCCTGATACATGAGGACATCAATGACCAGAAGATCCTAGAACTCACCTACAAGATGATTGAGCTGCTGACTGGAGAGGTGACACTGCTGGGAATGCTGGGACATTATACAGTAATGCTATGAAGGGATCGGCGGGTGACGGTATCATTATATGTGTCAGGTTCCTATAAGGTGTCAGGATGTCACCGTCTATTTCTCCATGGAGGAGTGGGAGTATTTAGAAGGACACAAAGATCTGTACAAGGATGTCATGATGGAGGATCCCCAGCCCCTCACATCACCAGGTAATAGACAGGACTAAATACACACGGCCTATAATTATCTGTATGTAAAGAATGAATTCAGTCCCTGTATGTGTTTCCTCCAGTTCTATCCAGTGAGAGGACAAAGCCAGAGAGATGTCACCGTCCTCTTCTTCCACAGGACTGTAAACAACAAGATCCCAATGTTTCACAGGAACGTCAGGTAGATGGAAGGTGTCATGAGATGTTCCGTATGAGCTGTGGACGGCTGTGAAGATCTTATGTTCAGTCTTGTTTTATGCACCAGTATAAGGGAAGAGTCAGATGTATAACTCGGATGGGGATTGCATCACTGTGATCAAACTGGCCAGCGGCTCTCCCGTCCCGAGCATGACAGCATGTATTTCTATGCAACTGTCACGCTTGGACTGCACACCTAATATCATGCTTGAAGTGCCCACAATGAACAATAGCACAACCTCACTCTACAGAGCTTCATATAGGAAACATGCACTACAATTACAGTCTATTGCGTGTACAGTGAAAAACCTAGAAGCAACTCCCAAGACCCCCCACCTGCAGGGCTGACCTTCTGTACCTCTCCCCTGCCCAGCTGCAGGGCTGACCCTCTGTAACTATCCCCTACCCAGCTGCAGGTCTGACCCTCTGTAACCCTCACCTGCCCAGCTGCAGGGCTGACCCTCTGTAACTCTCCCCTGCCCCTCTGCAGGGCTGACCCTCTGTAACTGTCCCCTTCCCCGCTGCATCCAGTCCATAACTATCACATAAAAGTGACTACAATAAACCATAGCATTAGCCATATAGTTACAGAACTATTCATCAGTGTCCTGTAATAACAGTATATTCTGCAGCATCACAAATATACCTTTGTCATGCCGCAATTCTCTTCAGGAGGTTCCAGAATCTTCCACACCAGGAATATGACAGTGAGTTTTCCTTGTTTTCCGCCTTCACAGTCCTCAGATCTTAACACTATAAAGCATCTCTGGGACGAGGTAGAATTGGTTGTTCAGAGCATCTCAGCACCTTCATCTAATTTGCAGCAACTTCAAGAACCTATCCTGTTGGCATGGGCCAGTATTCCTGGGGAACCATCTCAGCACCTTGTGCAATCTATGACAAGAAAAATTGCTGAGGTTCTGAAGGGCAAAGAAGATCCTACGTGTTACTATATGGGTGTCTCTAGTAATGTGGCCATTCAGTGTATGTTTTATATCTGGTGGAGATGACAGGATAAAGCTGATCATAGACATTAGATGTTGTCTGGATCTTCTCAAACGTCTTCATCTGTCTGTGACTTTTACAATCTTTGTTTCAGGGTGAAGATCTGCCCCATATTAATACTACAGAGACATATGTGAGGGTGATGAGCAGTGTAAAGAGGAGATTCCTACAGATAACCGCACAGGTAAGTAGTGACCACTAAATGCAGAGAAGTCACAAGTTCTAATCAGTCACTGGCTTGTAGAGTAACTTTAGATGTTTGCAGTTTTTTCAGATGTTTGCATGAAAGCTTTGATGTGGATATAGGGGCTGATTCATTATGGGGTTACCAAGGTCTATTCTTATTTTATTAGTTTTTAGCACATTGTAAAAAATCACTTAGGTAGTTGCTTCCTACCTGCTTTGTGTGCCTGCTGCTGATCTCTACTGACTGGTCACAGATCGCTCTTACTGGTGATTCAGATTCTCTTCCACTCTGCTCTGTTGATGGGGGGTGACTTATGATGTTATGCTGATTGATAGTTTAACTGCAGGAAGCTGACTGTCAATCACCATGATATCGGATGTCATCCCTTGTCCACAGAGCAGCCCGGAAGAAGAAAAGCTGCTCACTGATGTGGAGTAGCTGAATTGTTGGCAGAAGCTGTCGGTGACCACTCTGACCCAGCGTCAAGTACAACAGTCAGGAAATTGTTTCTGTTAGCAAATATCTGCTTATTAAGTTTTTAGGCCCATTGTAAAAAAAAAAAAGTAAGTTCTAGACAATCTCCTCAAGATTGGCACAGTCGACACCATTCTTTGAAGGAGGGTAGTGGGGTAAGTAATAATGAATAGATTCAGACGTACACACAGTACTTCTTTTGAGTGCTGTGCGCCTTGTCAGAAAAAGTCAAGAACTGATTGAAGTAATATTTCTGATGGGTGTAAGTTATGCCCCTAGTTATGAATTTGGCGGGCACCAGCAAGCCCCGTTCATACTTCACCCACTTTGGAGGACCTCCCTTAGACTGGTGTGAAAATGCCAAAAAGTCAGGCAGAAAGTTTGAGACTTTTCAGTGAAGGTAATCCTGGGAGGCCCATCATCTCTGGTATTGGGACTTTAACTGAGAATATCTCCGGCTGGGTGGAGAACATTCTGAAACCCTTGGTGAGGAGCACACCCAGCTATATCCAGGACACCACGGATATTCTCTGCAAATTGTCAGCGCTGGGCCCACTTCCAAGGGACACGATACTAGCCACCATGGACGTAGAGTCTCTCTATTCCAACATTCCTCATGAGGATGGAATCACAGCATGTAAATATTTCCTTCAAAAGAACAATCTGGCCACAGAACCAACACTGCAATTCATCAGGTTTGTGCTTCATCACAACTATTTTTCTTTTGGGAACAATTTATACCAACAGTGCATGGGCAGCGCCATGGGAAGCAAAATGTCCCCACAATATGCCAACCTATTTATGGCGAAACTGGAGGAGGAGTTTTTGTCATCTTGCCCTATTAAACCTCTTGCATACTTCCGCTACATTGATGATCTGCTAATAATCTGGACAGGCTCAAAAGATGATCTGCTCACCTTCCTCAATAACTTCAACAAATACCACCCAACCATCAAGCTCACCCTCAACTTTTCAAAGTCTCAAATACATTTTCTGGACTTGACCATATACATCAAGGACAACGCCATACAAACATCAATTTACCATAAGCCCACAGGACGTCCAGCATACCTTAGATGGAACAGCTTTCATCCAAGACACACAAAAAAATCCATCATCTACAGTCAAGCTCTGAGATATATTCGGATCTGTTCAGACAGTAAAGACAGGGAACTACAGCTGCTATCTCTGAGGAATACATTCCTACAACAAGGATACCATCCACTGGTAATAGATGAACAGATCCACAGGGCTACAAGAATCCCAAGAAGCAACCTCCTGGATTACAAACAGAGAGGACAACAACAGGGTACCTCTTGTGGTCACATACAACCCCCACATGAGCATCCTAAGGAAAATTGGTGCTGATCTCCAACCCATATTCCACAGAGACCACAAATTGAAAGACATATTCCCAGAACTACCACTCCTCTCCTACAAACAGCCCCCTAACTTAAGGAATCTCCTTGTCAGAAGTGTCCTCTCGTCACCATCAGTGACTGGCACATTCCCATGTAACAACAAAAAATGCAAAACTTGTACCCACATATTACCAACAAATACAGTCCGTGTACCAAACACAAATCAGGACTATAAGGTCATGGGTTCCTTTTCATGTACATCCTCCAATGTGTTGTACATGATACAATGTACAAGGTGCCCTGGAGCTATCTATATTGGGGAAACCATGCAAAAACTACAAACAAGGATGAATCTACACAGACATACGATCAGGAATGAAATGGACACGCCTGTGGGAAAACATTTCTCTGGAACTGGACATTGTATGACAGACTTAAAAGTCTTAATACTAAAAGGTCATTTTAAGGATGACAGGGAGAGAAAAATATGGGAATTCAAACTTATTAGGATGTTCAATACTTTGACACTAGGACTCAACTTAACACCCGGTTTTATGGGTCACTACATAGACACAGTTCACACCTTCACCAGAAGGACTCCAGATAGCTAAGAACACATTCTCACTAGCTCTCCATTTGTAAGAAAATACTAATTCGATTTCCTTTGCTTATCTTTTGAAGGCATCACACCTCCCAGGTCTTGAACAAATTTCCTACTATAGTAAGCATCTAATGTGTCTTTCTTATTATTCCAAATCTAATCTTGCCTGAAGAAGGAGCCTTTGAGCTCTGAAAGCTAGCGAACATATAATTTTCTGGTTAGCCAATAAAGGTATCACCTTAAGAATGCTCTTGTCATAATTGGACGGAAAAGTATTCACATCGATTTTTCTGGCTAACACGGTACCACAATATAATTTATTATTGTACACCAGTGTTTTGTACGAATGTTTCTCTCCTGAATCCAGAACACGTTTCTGAACTGCTGCAGAGGAGATAGCTCTTTATTCACAGTCCGGTCCATCATAGGTCACTCTGCACAATGGATGTCTCTAAACATATTATGAAGCATGTTAGTATCGGTGACCTCTGATATGTAAGGCAGAAACAATACCAGCCACAGGCTTCACTGCTATGTACATGAGAATTGTCTAAGACAAAAACCTCCATATCATTCTTCTTTACATGTACTTATATATTGGTCTATACAGATATCTCTGTGCCAGTACATTATAAGATAAAATAAAGAAATAAAACAATTATAACAAACATGAAATACTTTGCATAATCATAACAACCGGTACAATTAAGCAAACACATTTTCATGGTGATTGATAAATGTTGTGGCTAAAAATGGTTGACATTTTTTATTCATGTCAGTTTGGATAACTATAAAATGAGAATATCATTGTACAACTTCGTTTATTAAAACCGTACACGTATACAAATCCAGAAGGGCCCCAATATTCCTTTTGTATTTTCAGCTAAAGGCACTGCCACACTTAGCGATCGCACTAGCAATCACGACAACGACTTAACCTGGCGAGATCGCTAGTGCGATCGCTATGTGATCGCTAGTTAGATTCCAAACACAACTCATCAGCGATCTGTGATTCCAAACACAACTCATCAGCGATCTGTATAACGACCTCTGCGGTCGTTGGGAAAACCTAGTCCCACCTGCGACGCTGGTGAAGTCGTTCATAAAGGGTGTCACACTCAGTGATTCAGGCTCACCAGCGGGACACCAATGACCAAAAAACGGCTCAGAACGTTCATAAGCGATCAGCGACATCTCAGCAGGGGCCACATCGCTGCTACATGTCACACACAGCTAAGTCACTAACGACATCGCTACTGCATCATAAATGGTGACGCAGTAGCGATCTCGTTGGCGATCTCGCTTAGTATGGCATACCCTTAAGATCTGTCTGTTATCTGAGTACTGTTTGTTCTTCACTGAGCAGTTGATATGAGATGTGTTAAGTTTCTACTAAATTGGTTGCGCTTGAGGTAGGCATAGGAAGCGGTTCAAGTAAAAAGTCCAGGCTGGTTTAATATGACTAGTGATCTGCGAACTTGTTAGGAAAACGTTCCCCAATCTCAAATTCGGCATGAATATAGCAACATTCGGATTTGTGTTCTGTTTCCTGAGCATTTTTCCTCAAAGTTGGCAAAATTCCGTCAAAGATCAGTAAATAATCGCGTTTCCACTATTCGTTTGGGAGAAAACTGTGTTGCAGTGAGGAGTCAGGATGCCTCATTTGCTCTTAAAAATCGTTAATCCTAATATTAGGATACAACCAGGAGGCCCTATTTGCTAATAAAAATCATTTGGGATAAAACTGTGTTGCAGTGAGGAGTCAGGAGGCACTATTTGCTCTTAAAATCGTTAGACCACTACCAACAAATGTTACTGGACGAGCTACTCGAGGGTCGGAAAGAGCATGTGCTCCAGTGGATGGCAAGTTCTGCAGTGGATGACCTCTCCTCTTCCTCAGTATTAACATCACACACAGTACAATCCTCAGAGGTGGCACCTAAATCACCCTGGTTTCCCCCCACATCACAAATTTCCAAACGCCCAACTGACTGTGGGGAACCACATATTGGCCACAGAATAATTTTTTGCCAAAAAAGACTGTAGAGGTAAAAATTGCAATAAATTGACTACTTCATGCATGAATCGGCACATGCACGATCAACATGCCTTAGTCTGGGAATCTCGCTATGCTAAAATGCTGACTAGTGGGCCTCGCAAACCACCGGCCATCCCATCAACCACATCTGCTGCTTCTTCCTCCTCCTTCAATGTGCCAGATGTTCTCACACAGGTCTCTGGCTGCAGAAGCTCCATTTTTTTTAACCCCTACAGTCGAGGTGAGTGAGAACCATCAGTTATTACGGAAGTGGACATTCCTGCTGTTTTTGTGTCACCTAGCACAACAAATCTGTTAGGGACAAAGGGAGAATCCATTTTTGATTTTAAGTTCAGGACATCTCCTTCCACTTGCCCCCACCCTTGCATTCCCAAAGGCCATAAAAAGCCATGCAGTGTTTATCTTTAATTAAAAACCAGGAACAAATTCTTTGAAGCTCATAAAACAAAGGTGTGAAATCCCCTGCAAGCCACAGGCAAATTGAACCCTTTTGTGTGACTTGAAACACCTGGATAAACCTCGTCGTACAACAAATCACAGCAGGGCTATGAGGTATTGAATCTGGAAAATGACCTATAATAACAGAATGCAATATCTCTGAGCCTAGCAGAGCACATCATCCGAATCGGCTTTCCTTCCCCCATACGCCCGTGCCCTGCAGCCAATTGTAGCACTCTTCGCTATGTAGTTATAAAGCTTAGCCACTAGGAATTACAATTACATACAGTAGGCAAATTTGGACTTGCGCAGATAAAATCCAGCCAAATCCAGTGGTACTGCTGCCATTCCATTAAGAGCTTTGGGTGGAAAGTTGTGGGCCATTCACGGTTCTGGACTGGAAGTCATACTTTCAGAGATGGGATGAGAGAGGCTGCACAAGCCAAGGTTTGGGCGCAGAGTGTGGGAGGAGCAGCCAAGGAGATAAGTGTCAGATCCTCACTTGGAGCTCAGTTTTCTTCTGGCCGGAGGACCCGTTATCAGAGCCAGGAAAGCCTGTAACTAAGAGTTGGACCTGTGATCCACTAGCCCCTCCCTGTGGTCACATGCTACATAACACGTTAATTGCAGCCTATTTATACCCTACCCTTTGTACTACACTGCTGACTGCATACCTGTATATTGTTCTGTAAATATATGCTTGTATATTTATAGTGCGCCTTTTAGGCAATTAAATATAAAATTAATCGTGGGCTGCTCTTTTACCTTGATCCACGAATCCCCACATCTACACGCTTGGTTGGTTATATTATACGCTACCCGGGTGGGTTCCTGACCCGATATAAGCTTGCTGTCGGACGTGGCTGATTTTAAACGAGGAACTGGTGGCAGAATACCGTATTGTTTTGGTGAGGAACTCTGGCAGTGACGGCCGGGAGGTTTATATATATATATATCTATCCCCAGCCTGGACTGGTGATATATATCCCCCCTCACTGGGAGCGCCTCACTAACTCGTACCTATAAGGGAAGCCTTTCCGGCGACTATTTGCCCTCTGTGCAGTTCCCTGACTGACCTAGGGCAAGTGGTGGCGCCAGAGAGCCGACACTGCTAGGTCCTTCTCTCCCCTCCCCCAAGGCGAGCGAAGTTGACACACCCCCCCCCTTCCCCTGTGAGATCCCATGTTTACTCCTACACAGGCTAAGAGCGTGAACTCCACCATCTCCAATCTTCTGGCAATGTCTGTGTTCACTGAACCTGGAGCCAGGGAAGGCCTTGTGTGATAACGGTGCAAACCTGCTGGCGGCCCTACGCCGGGGCAACCCCACACACGTGCATTGCATGGCTCACATCCTCAACCTGGTGGTACAGCAATTTCTCCGCCACTATTTCGGCCTAGATGCACTCCTGAAGATAGCTCGGTCACTGCGTGCTCACTTCCGACCGCACCCCGCATGTCATCCGCTTGCATCGATACCAAGGTCTTTCCGCCTTCCAGTTAATCATTTGATTTGCGATATTCAGACATGGTTGAATTCAACTCTGCACATGTTGCAGTGACTGTGGCAGCAGCGACGAGCCTTGATGCAGTATGTCCTTTTTGCATAACCTGGGCCAACACAGGAGGGATGTGATGCAAATCACTCTTGCGAAGTGGCCACAAATGAAAGACCTCTGCATCCTACAGTGTCGAAATGGCTGCTAAGATGGTTAGTGCTGACGATGCCATCATCAACATTACTATTCCGGCCATCTACATGCTGGAGCACACTTTAAATACTCTGCGGGAGGAGGTGGTGGTCCCAGAGGAAGAGGTGGAAGCAAAGGACGATGCGGAAAAGATAACAATTTCTCTAAGTTCCGGACTCTCGCCATACAGGTGGATGCCATGGAAGCGTGGATTACCTCAATCATTACCTCAAACTGTTAGTGAAGGTGCAGGAGTCCTTAATCCCATTTGATCAAGAACACCTCAACATTATCACCCTGGGTGAACTTTTGCAAGGCTCTCTTTATTGTCTTCCTCACGTCTGAATCATCACCTTAACTTGAGGAGGGGCAGTTGCTGTGCCATGGATCACCTCGGTTAGGAGTTCGATCTTCTGCCTGTGATGCCTCCATAGCTGTTGATTATTGCTTCATTCAATTGTAATCCACACAAATTGGTTCAGGCCATACCAGGTTTTTATCAATTGTGAAGTAACTTATACAACAAGGTTATATATAGGGAAAAGCCAAGGCAGTGACATCACAATCATTAACATAGGAAAGAAACCTCAGATCATAAAAAGAAAATCATGCAAAGCAAATATTAAATGACAAATATACAAAATAACAATATATCCAAGCAAAAATATAATTATCTCACAAAAAAAATTTAATGACAAAAGAAAACTTCACTAATTATAATTACAATATCATCTTCTTAATGGATATCATAAAGCAGAGTGGGGGGGAATTACTTCCTGACGAAGGGGAGTGCGCTGTGTCGGGAACCTTACGGGCCTTAAAGGTATATACCACAGATTTTGATCCCACTTTTGCACCTCTTGCACTGTCACTGTCTATAGCTATTAGCTCATTATATTGCACTGTGACACTTTAAATTGCTTTTTCTCATACTGATGGGACTTTTTTCACATATTGCACTTATATGTGCATTTATTTTTCTCATCCCTTATTTATGAATTTTTGGATCTATTTTATTTGTATTTATTCCTAATTTATTTGGGATCGTTATACCTGGGCCATATAATATCATTGGTTGATTCATCTTTATACCTCTCTTGGTCTGTGATGTTTATATATTAGTATAATATATCAATTTTATTAATTTTTTATTAATTTGGTTATCCGTGCACAGGCACTTGTTTTTAATATTTTGTACTACTAATTACCACTTGTATAAATAAAGGAATTTTTCTCCAACGCCTCATTGGGGGACACAGAACCATGGGTGTTATGCTGCTGCCACTAGGAGGACACTAAGCAAATACACAAAAAAAGTTACCGTATTTTTCGGACTATAAGACGCACCGGACCATAAGACGCACCCCAAATTTTCAGAAGGAAAACAGGGAAAAAAAAATAATGTGTCAAATGGGGGTCCGTCTTACAGTCCGAAGTGCTCTGTGTTGCAGGGGTGCTCTGTGGGGTGGCTGTGCTGTGTGGGGTGGCTGTGCTGTGTGGGTGCTGTGCTGTGTGGGTGGCTATGCTCTGTGGGGTGGCTGTGCTCTGTGGGGTGGCTGTGCTCTGTGGGGTCGCTGTGCTCTGTGGGGTCGCGTGCAATATATGGTACTCACATCCCATAGCGGTGGTCCCAATGCAGCCTCCTGTGCTCTGTGGTGTCTGGCCAGCAGCGGGGCTCTGTGCTGCGTGGGAGCCCCCCACGCAGCACAGAGCCCCGCTGCTGGCCAGACACCACAGGAAGGCTGCCGCCGCCACCGGGACCGCCGCCGCCACCGGATTTTTTGGTATGTTGGGACCATAAGGCGCACCCCCATTTTCCCCAAATTTTGGGGGGAAAAAAGTGCGTCTTATGGTCCAAAAAATACGGTAACTCCTCCTTCTGCAGTATACACCCTCTGCTGGCTCTGTTCTGAACCAGTTCTTGCTTAGTGTCTGTAGGAGGCACTAGGGTCTGATCAGACCCCAACTTTCTTATTTTACTTTTAAATTTTAATTTTTTACTTTTTACATGGAATAATCGGGCGACGGGGCTTTTCAAGGTCCCGATCTCCCAAAATCGTCAACAGGCGGGAACGCGGAGTGTCGCCTCCCCGTAACTCCTCCTGCAACCTTTACATCTGCCTGGGCTCTCATCAGGGGCGACGGATCCTTTAATGGGTCCGATCTCCCCACACCGACAACGGACTGGAACATGGGGTGTCGCCCCCACGTACCCCCTTCCGGAGCCAGGCCCTCAGCCCGCTACGGTCCCCGGGCAGCAGCACAGAGGCTTACCTGCGGCATCTATGGGACCCCACTGCACCACCACTGTGGTGAACGGCTGGTGACAGGAGACAAAAAGCCCTCTCCTCCTACCTATTAAAGGGATGGTGGATTGAGGAGGAAAGGAGCGGACCAGATCCTCCTTTTGTGCGGCCACTCAGCGCTCCCGACTCTGCTACATCCAAGCACCGCAGAGTGAGTACAGCAGCGGGGGGAGAGCTTCTCTCTCTGGGGTGTCCGTGTTCCTGGGGGGGATCGTTCCCATTAGCATGGGACAGCGTCCCCTCCGCCTCTACAGCAATCGCTACCGCGGCCGCAAATTTAGTCCCCGGCTTTAGGCCTCGCTAGGCCCAATCCCGCCCCCGGCTCTCTCCGCCCCTTTTCATTGCGCCCACGGCCTTCTAGTGCCGGCGCTTTGTACAGCAGGAGGCGGCACTCCCTCCTCCCGTACCCTTACTCCGCCCTCCTTTTTTTTCTGGCGCTTCTCACCGCAAACGAGAATCACTAGATTTTTCGTCTTGGGCCTTACTTCCTGGCGCTTTCCAACTCCAGGAAGAGGGGGAAGCGCCATTTTCTGCAACGGATGTCGGGCAGACCTTTTTCCTCTGGGGGCACGGACATAGGATGCAGGACCTGGGTAAGCTGCACAAGCCTCTTATCCCCTTGCCTGCACACATAGCTTAACCCCTCCCCTGCAGATACACTGTAAGCCCTGCACCACAGTCTGCTAGCAGTCAGACGCAGCTCCGTACAGGCTTCTGCAATATGTCTCAGCCAAGAGCTGCTAAGAAGGCGGAAAAGTCACACACAGTGATCTATGTCTCATGTAATGCCTCCCTACCTCGGAGACACCCTAAACCTCTTTGTGCGGCCTTCGAAGCCTCATGCCCTCAGGAGCCCCCCGCTACTGTCGACCACAGTGATGCCAGCCCCCTTCAGTGGGGCAATTCCTTGGCACAGTCCATGGACTCTCTTACTAAGGCCTTAGAAGCCTTTCGTGATTCCTCCTCAAGCCAGGGCGTCTCCGTACCTTCTCTAGACGGCCCCCCAGCCGCACGAGAGTCTTCCTGAGACAGGGCCCGGAGGGCATCACAGAGCGCACATTCTTCTAGGAAACGTACCCGTGATGCGTCTCCACGGAACTCAGATGCCTCGGCATCATCTAATTCTGTGTCTCGTTCCCCCTCACCAGGTGCACACAGCGAACACGACTCTGAATATGAGTCAGATGTAGCCGCAGACCCGGACTCTCCTGAGTTCCAGGAATCCATAGACTCTCATCGAAGCTGTGAATCAGATCCTGAAAGTGGAGGAGGAACCTGGGTTCAATCCGGACCACCCCGTGGCCTTCAAAAGAACAAAACGCCCTCGCAGGGTTTTCGCCAACCATCCCAAATTTACGGGTATTGTGCAAAGACATAGAAGTCGCCCAGATAAGCGGTTCACAGGCCAAAAGCCGTTCGAGACGCGGTACCCCTTTGCATCTTCTCTAAACAAAGAGTGGACCGAGTCTCCTGCCGTGGACCCACCCATATCGAGACTAGCTTCAAAAACTCTCCTCTCTCTGTCGGACGGATCTTCAGCAAAAATTCCACTGATCGCCAGATTGACAACCTGGCGAGGTCAGTCTTCGAGGCTGCCAGGACAGCACTTTTCCCTTCCTTTGGCATCACTTGGGTAGCCAGAGCAATAGCAGCCTGGGCAGAGGCCCTAGTTGGAATCAGTCGTCACAATAGTCTACCTCCCGAGGTATCCAGTCTCGCCTACCAGATCGCCCGGGCTGTTGATTACATTGTCCATGCCTCCCTAGACGCTGCTAATTGCTCTGCACAGGCAGCCGCAAACGCAGTTACCATCAGACGAGCCCTTTGGCTCCGAGAATGGCGAGCAGACTCTGCTTCAAAGAAATCTGACTTCCTTGCCATATCAAAATGGGCGCTTGTTTGGAGAAAAACTAGATCAGATTATCTCGGATGCCACGGGGGAAAGAGTAAATTTCTTCCCCAACGTAGATCTACTCGACCCTTTTGGAACCAATTTCAGGTTCGCTCCCGACCCTTTCGCGGATCCACAAACTGGTCTTCCTCACCCGCCTCTGCGGGTTCGGGCCGTCCCCCACGCAGGGACAGGAGTTCGCATCCTTCATTCAAACCATCTAACTCCTGGAGAAACAGATCTCCCCGGTCCAGACCTAAGACCACTCCTCGCAAATTCTCTCAATGACTCCCTGCCATGTCCAGAGGACACGGACAGGGTAGGCGGACGTCTACTCTTGTTCTCTCAGGTCTGGCTTGCGGTCGTCCACGACCAATGGGTCAGAGACCTCGTGTCCTTCAGATACAAAATCGAATTCGAGTTTCCTTCCAGTCTCGTATCCCAAAGACAGGAGCACTAGCAGCTCCTTTCTATCAGGCCATATATGCCCTCCGCAAAAGCGCAGTCATTGTCGCAGTTCCTCCCACGGAAAGGTTCAAGGGTTTCTACTCAAACCTGTTTGTGGTCCCAAAAAAGGACGGAACCATGCGCCCCATCCTAGATCTAAAGCTGTTGAACAAATTCATCAGAGGACGCCACTTCAGGATGGAATCCCTCTATTCAGTCATCACCTCCCTGGAGAAAGAGGAATATCTTGCGTCCATCGACATCAAAGACGCATACCTTCACATACCAATCTTCCCAAGTCACCAACGTTTTCTACGCTTTGCGATCGTAGAACAACATTTTCAGTTTAATGCTCTGCCCTTTGGTCTCGCCACCGCCCCCAGAGTGTTTACAAAGGTCATGGCGGCCGTCATGTCCATCCTACACTCTCAGGGTGTGGTAATCTTACCCTACCTGGACGATCTTCTCGTCAAGGGCCCGTTCTATCGAACTTGTGCAGAGAGTGTCACTATTGCCATCGACACTCTGTCTCGCCTAGGATGGCTAGTGAACCTAGAAAAGTCCTCCCCAGTCCCATTCCAGCGAATTTCCTTTTTGGGGATGATCCTGGACACTTATCAAGGGTTGGTATTTCTCCCTCCAGAGAAGATATCCTCCCTGTCCCGGGGAGTTCAACTGCTAATTCTTGCCCGGTCTCACTCCCTGAGGTTCGCTATGCAGGTCTTGGGAAAAATGGTGGCATCTATCGAGGCAGTGCCATTTGCTCAATTTTGCCTCCGTCCCCTCCAGCAGGCGCTGATTTCAGCCTGGGACAAGGATCCAGCCTCCCTGGATCTACACTTTCATCTGACAACCAGGATCAGACACTCCCTCAAGTGGTGGACGGTAAAGTCGTCACTGGATCAGGGAAGGTCCTTCCTTCCGGGAAACACTGGCTGGTGGTGACCACCGACGCAAGTCTCCTCGGATGGGGAGCGATATTTCGTCACCACTCGGCTCAGGGACGTTGGTCCACTCAGGAAGCCAACCTCCCAATCAATGTCCTCGAGATCCGTGCGATATGGTTAGCTCTTCACCGTTTCCATCACCTCTTGGCAAGTTGTCCCATTTGGATCCAATCAGACAACGCCACGGCCGTGGCGTACATCAATCGCCAGGGAGGCACACGAAGCAGAAGAGCAATGCTCGAAGCGACACACATTCTGCAATGGGCCGAGACGAACCACTCACTCATCTCGGCAGTTCACATTCCGGGAGTAGAAAATTCTCAGTCGCCAGGGTATAGCTTCCGGAGAGTGGTCTCTTCATCCAGAAGTCTTTCTTCAGATTTGTCAGCGTTGGGGCACTCCGGACATCAATCTCGTGGCCTCCAGAGCAAACGCCAAGGTTCCAGCTTTCATAGCCAGGTCTCGCGACCCATTAGCCATCGGCTCCGATGCGCTGGTACTGCCATG
This sequence comes from Oophaga sylvatica, assembly GCA_033576555.1. Taxonomy (NCBI): domain Eukaryota; kingdom Metazoa; phylum Chordata; class Amphibia; order Anura; family Dendrobatidae; genus Oophaga; species Oophaga sylvatica. The sequence continues at coordinate 9,909 of JARQOD010006458.1, read as the reverse complement.
GAGCCAGTTCCGTCTTCCCTACATCTTTCCTCCACTTCCGCTGATCCCTCGGGTCATCAGAAAAATCAAGGCGGAGGGCATCCCAGTAATCCTTGTCGCTCCGGATTGGCCACGACGAGCGTGGTATGCGGAACTAGTACATCTAGTCGCTGACGTCCCTTGGCGGTTACCGAATCGTCCAGACCTCCTCTCCCAGGGACCCATTTACCACCAGAACTCGAGAGTTCTCAGTTTAACGGCCTGGCCATTGAATCCTGGATCCTAGCCCGGGCCGGTTTCTCACACCGAGTGGTCTCTACCATGATCAACGCTAGGAAGCCTGTTTCCATGCGCCTTTATCATCGTGTTTGGAAGACGTTCTTCTCATGGTGTAAAGATAACTGTCGGTCTCCTTTGGTGTTTTCCACCGTTGCCATTTTGGAGTTCCTTCAGGCAGGCTTAGACTCTGGCCTAGCGCTGGCCTCTCTCAAAGGTCAAATTTCGGGTCTTTCCGTCCTGTTCCAATGACGGATAGCTTCCAAGCCGCAGGTTAAGACATTCATCCAAGGCGTATCCCATCTTGTCCCTCCATACAAGATGCCCTTGGAACCTTGGGATCTTAATTTTATCCTCAGTGCCTTACAAGAGAAACCCTTCGAGCACATGCTTGAGGTTTCTCTCTCTCTTCTTTCATGGAAAGTTGCCTTTCTTGTGGCAATAACGTCCATCAGACGGGTCTCGGAACTGGCAGCTTTGTCTTGCAAACCTCCTTTTTTGATTTTCCACCAAGACAAGGTGGTGCTCAGGACGTCCCCGGCTTTTTTGCCTAAGGTTGTCTCGGTTTTTCATCTGAATGAAGACATAGTTCTGCCTTCATTCTGTCCGGCCCCGGTCCATCGTACTGAGAAAGCTCTTCACACTTTGGACCTGGTCAGGGCCCTCAGGAGGTACATCTCCAGAACAGCTCCTTTCCGCAAATCAGATACCCTGTTTGTGCTTCCGTAGGGACCCAGGAATGTTCTGCCTGCTTCTAAGAGCACGATTGCCAGATGGATTCGTTCAGCGATCCAAGAAGCTTACCGTGTCAAAGGTCAGCCTATCCCGGCGGGGATTAAGGCTCATGCCACTCGATCAGTGGTTGCTTCCTGGGCCATTCGGCACCAGGCTTCCGCTCAGCAAGTGTGCAGGGCTGCGACTTGGTCCAGTCTTCACACGTTTGCTAAGCATTACAACATTCATGCTTTATCCTCTTCAGTATACTCAAAACTTGCCCATAAAAAAACATGACTGCTTCTCGATCATACTAAATCACATCAAAATAGGTATATATTAATATACCCAAAAATGAGAGCAGATAATGATATATAATTAATTATTTTTATTTGTCAAAAACAAAATTCAATTTAATGCGTAACAAAATTAGACAATATTAATTCAAGTAACGGTGCAAGATAAAAGGGGACAAATCGCATCCATAGACTATATATGCTGCATGGTAACGGTTCATAGGTTCCTCTTATCTATAGTGGAAAAATGTCCAACAACACGTAGCTGCATGAGGATATAATGATAGTCTGTGCCTATTTGTACTTAACCATTTAACAAAGTGACAATTGTCACTAACATTCAAGGTGTAAAACAAAGCGGCCAGACATATACAAAACTATATGAGGACAACCGAAGCCATTACCTGTGTTTCAGCAATCAGAGAGAGTAGTTGGAGCTCCTGTCCCTCGGCCCCGACATGCACGTTTCGCCCAGCTTCTTCGGGGGGCGTGTATTAGAGGCACAAGTGCGTGAGGTTAAAAAAGGAGCTTCAACCAATCAAACTGATGGGTTACTAATGTTAAGTTGCTGCCACCTGTGAATATGCTCGGCGCGTGTCTCGTTGTTGCCCTTCCCCATCTAAATCATGGCACTTGTTCTCCAGGAAATTGATTTTGAAAAAAAATTCACAACAAAACTGATTTATTTTCATTTCCCACAAAAGAAGAACAAGAGGCATTAGCCACTTTACAATCTTTATTGGAGGAACAAGAATTAGAGGTGAGCAGCCAAATTCCTAGTCATTTACTTGGGAAGTCCAAAAAATTCCCCCCTTTGTCATTGGTTCCTGCGGTAGATGTATTTACCAAAATGGTTTCGGCCGACATAATGACCTTGTCTCACAAACGTAGGGGAACCTCCAATATTTCTAGAGCTGAAAGACAAGCTCTCGAGGTAATGGAATCTTGGGACGACGTAGTGTTTAAGATGGCCGATAAGGGCGGCAATATTGTGATTTGGCCCAATGAATTATACATAAGCGCTCTGACTGTAAACTGATTAACCTCCCGAGATGGATTTGACTGTACGGCGGACAGGTATGGGATATTATTGCTTTTTTATTTTATATTTTTTACAGGAGATCGAGGGCTTCGATAATAGAATGGGAGTGTAATAAAGATTTAAAAACTGTGTGTGCTTATTTAACCCTTTATTTACTATAGGATTAGTAATGAATAGGTGTCTTATTGACACCTATTCATTACTAAGCCTGGCTTACTGTCACCTAACAATAGAAAGGTGACATTAACCCCCTATTAAACCCACTTGCCACCACTACAAGGCAAGTGGGAAGAACCTGACAAAGCTCCAGAATAGACTCATCTAATAGATGCGCCTTTTCTGGGCAGCTGCAGGCTGCTGTTTTTAGGCTGGGGGGGGCCATATTCATGGCCCCCTTTCCAGCCTGAGAATAGCAGCCCGCAGCTGTATAGTTTTGCCAGGTTGGTTCAAAACCTAAGGGGGACCCCACGTCGGGTTTTTCATTTATTCTCCCTGCTCGCTGTTGCCGGCAGAGCCGGTTAGAATAATGACAGGGAGCTTCAGCACCACAGGCAGGGGACAGCGCTTACTGTAGCTGTGTGTGCCATTCATGTGCACGGAGGATTGTGTGAACAGTTCTCCGTGTGCGGGACGTTTGAGTCCGTGCTGCCGGAGAAAAACGGACATGTCAGCGTATTTTGCACAAAGACACACGGTCCGTGAAAACATGCTGACATGTGCATACACCCATTCATTTGAATGGGTCTACGTGTGATAGTGTCTCCGGTACGTGAGAAAACTGTCACTACACGTAACGGACCCACTGACGTGGGAAAGAAGCCTAAGACAGCTGTCTTTAATGCAGGTAACAAGTTGATTAGGAGGGTCTAACTGGTCTGTAGGAGCCAGAAATCTTAATGGTTGGTAGGGGATCAAATACTTATCTCTCACTGCAAAATTCAAATACATTGATATAATTTATACAATGTGATTTTCTGGATTTCATTTTTCATGTCTTTGTCTGGGGGGGGGCAAACGTACAAAATTAGCAAGGGATCAAATACTTATTTCCCCCACTGTATTTGGAGGGGGAAAACTAGTGTTTGGGATCATGGCAGGGCTCAGAAAGGTAGTAGTGGCGTTTTGGATCGCAGACTTTGATGGAATTGTCTGCGGGTGTCTTGTTGCATTTGGAGAGCCTCTGATATGTCTAAACAGTGGAAACCCTCCACAAGTAACCTCATTTTGGAAAATAGATCTCCAAGGAATTTATCTAGACATGTGGTGAGCACCTTGAACCCGCAGTTTCTTCATAGAATTTTACCTTGAATTGTGAAAAAGCAAAAAAAAAAATGTTCCCAAAAAATGTTTTTAGCCCTCAAATTTTTCATTTTCACAAGGATACTAGAAAATATGTACCACAAAATTTGTTTTGCAATTTCTCCTGAGTACACAGGTACTCAGATACTCTATATGTGGTTGAAAACTTCTTTTGAGGTACAGTGCAAAGCTCAAAAGTGAAGAAGCACCATATTGGAGTTCAAATTTTGCTGCAATGGGCTGAGGCTGCTGTGTCACATTGGCAGAGCCCCTAAGGTGCCAGAAGAGCAGAAACCTTCATAAGTGACCCCATTTTAGAAACTAAACCTATCAATGAATTCAACTAGGGGTGCAATGATCACATTGATAACACAGGTGTGCCACGTAATCTTATACTATAAGGCAGTGAAGAAAAAATAATTACCCATTTACCATAAATGTTGTTGTAGCCCCACATTTTACATTTTGACATGGGGAAATGGGTAAAAATTGCATCAAAATTTGTCACACAATTTCAACTGAATGTGGAAATACCCATATGTGGCTGTACAGTATTGCTCAACCATCCCCAATGGCGTGAGGGATGGAGCGCTTTTTTGCCTTCTGGGGTGCAGATTTTCCTAGAATAGTTTGCAGACTCTATATTCAGTGTTCATAAGTGCTAGAAGAGCAGAATCCCCCCTCAAATGACCTCATTTAGGAAATGATACCCCTTTGGGAATTCATCTACAGATGTAGTTACAATTTTGACTCCATGAGGTTTTCTCCAGAAAGAAGCAGCAGTGGATGTTGCTGAGTGAAAATTGCAAACTGTCATTGTATTGCCCTTTCATTAAGCCCAGCTCCTGCTTCTGGAGACACGCACCTGCAAATTTGGTAGACTGTCATCGCTACAAAAATGTTAAACATGTGGATGCTAAATGTGGTTTAGGCACACTGGGGCTTCAAAAGGGAGAAGAGCGTTTGTATTTGGGAGCGCAGAATTTTCTGAATTTCTTTGGAGGGGCAAGGAGCCATTTTGATTTTCCAGAGCTTTTGAACTACCAGTAATGTGGAATATCCCTATATTTCCATTAACACATGACGGACCTAAGTGGAGGCTTGCTTTTTTATGTATTGAGTTGAAGCCTTTGTTGGGAACATTTTACATAACATGTTGGTGCTTGAAAAAGGTCTTCTGACCAATCCGTCGCTACAGGAGGCAGAATAAATATAAGACGTATTTCTTCACCACAGTCTGGGGCGCTGTCTCTTTTTTTTCTATTATCACGGACGGCATTCAGTGTCTCCATCAGCCTCATTATAGGGAATCTTCCGCAAAAGGTTTTGTCTAAATCATGTATTTCAGAGGTTTACATGGAAATAAGTGTAAGTGTACAGCGCAGGATAAATGTGAGTCGACTGGTACCTGGACCCATAGACGCATCAGTTAGATGTGAAACGGCTTTTGTCCATGAGGGTACCTGCTTCCCCACATCCATGTTTTAAACGTATTTGAATAATGAGAATTTTACATCAGAAGGAGTGCCACCGCTATTCTTCTTTACGCCAATATGTAAAGACACTTTCCCTGGGTAGAGCACCTTTCAACCACGGTGTCAGCTAGCTGCAAGCAGTTTCAACTGACTTTCCTAAGGTACCGGTCTTTTTCTTATTTGCATAAATGTGCCTTCAGCAACAGGTGAAGAATTGGCTTTATTTATTTCTTTTTTTATGCCGTCGTGTGGTATAAGTGATTAGACAACTTTATTTTTCGGGTCGGTGCGATTACAGCAATACCAGATTTATATCGGGTTTTTATGTTTGGCTACTGTCTCACACTGAAAGACATTCTTTATTGCAAAAACTAGTTTTTGTATCCCCATATTTTGAGAGCTATAATTTTTTCATATTTCTGCTGACAGGGTCATATGATGGGTTGATTTTTGCCAGACAAGTTAACTTTTTTATTGTTATCCTTTTCAGGCGCATGACGTTTTTTGATCGCTTTCTATTTCGATTTTTCGGAGGCAGAATGAACAAAAATCAGCAATTCGGAAATTGTGTTTTTTCTTTTTTTTTATGTCGTTCCACGTGTGGTAAAATTGATAAGGCAGCTTTGTTCGTCAGGTCAGTACGATTACAGCAATACCATGTGTGAAGAAACCAGATTATATCTTAATTGCCCAGACGATTATTTTTAGCAAACCAAAAAGAATATGCTGTTATCTATACTTTTGCTTGTGTAAACCTGTAATAGTGACTTGTAATCTGATATTTCATATAACATAGTGTTCACTTATCTTTGATGACTAGTGATGTTTGCTGATATGCTAATTATGCATTGTATTATGGAGCCAGTTTGTTGACTCCGAAAGCAGCGAGGGAAAAACTATGCGATAGCGTAAATAATCAAGTAAATCGACTTGATTTCATGACCATGGTTTCCCTTATCTTGACGCTGGAGTGAAGGACACTTGTTAAATCTAAAAAATAGGTTACATGCCCGGATATAAAGAGACTCAGAGACTGAGAGAGAGAGAGAGCGACACAGCCGGACATTCTGCAAAACACCCAACGGACGAGAGACAGGACTGCAGCCAATCCATCATGGCACCATCACGAGGGACATGGATGTATCATTCCATAGGAAACAACCTAAGGGTTTTCGGTTCTGGTTGGAAGGATACAAGTCTGCTCCATTGACCATCGCTGAACCATGGATATGTTTGGAGAAAGCTAGGATTGGGACCCGCTGGTCGCCTGATTCCATGGAGATGTTCGGATAAGCCAGGTGGTTACTTTCTTGTCAACTGGCTTTTGACCTTGTATGGAATAAGTGGACTGTCATCTTCCTACGCTTGTCATTACCTACTCTGTGTGTGTACCACAGGTGGGGTAGCCGACCCTCTGAGCTCTGACGTAACATCTGCCATTATCCCGGCGGGTCAGCAGAAGGGTGAGACTCTTTAATGTGCACCATCTTGGGAATTTTGCTGGGACTGTTCTTTGTTATCTGCCTGTTTTGTGGTTCAATAAAGTATTGTCACACTGTTTTACCCTCACGCTGTGTTGTCTTAGTAACGTTATTCCGACATTAACAGGAGAGCGGGCATTAGGTGTAATGGTCCCTGGTCCATGCGGTTTGGCTATCAGACCTGGGCGCTCGTCGACCTCCCCCCGGTACAAGCGGGGATGCTAGCAGGGTCACTGCAGATCAGCTCCGCTAGGAACGCAGCCTCAGTGACATCACAGCTAGTCACTGACCTACTCTCGGAGCAAATCATTCACCAGTGGTTTTCAGCCTGGACGGACGCATCTTGGCACCGTCCAGGTTGAACACAGTTTATTCCCCAGACATGGATTACGGCGTGGGACAGAACGACAAACGGGTATGGTATATTGTCTTTATTTTACTTTTTACAGGAGAACGAGGGTTCTGGTGGAATTAGGACTTCAAATAACAATGGGAAACTGTGTTTAGTCTTATTTCAAATAAAGGACTTTATTCTGGCTGTGTCTTTATTTACCATACAACTATAGGATTAGTAATTAGTAGACTCTTCTCCATTACTAAGCCTTGGGCTTGATGTCACCGGACAAAACAAAGGTAACATCAACCACACAAATATGAACCCCACTTCCAACCGCTACAGGGCAAGTGGGAAGAGCCAGGCAAAGTGCCAGAATTGGCGCATCTAATAATGTGCTTTTTTCTGGGCAGCTGCGGGCTGCTATTTTTAGGCTGGGGGGGCGAGTATCCATGGCCCCATACCAGCCTGAGAATACCAGCCCCCAGCTGTCTGTTTTAGCAAGATTGGTTGTCAAAAATGGGGGACCCCACGCCGTTTCTTTGAATTATTTATTAAAATAAAAAAACGTGTGGGGACCCCTCTATTCTTGATAAATAGCCTTGCTGAGTTTTGCCTGGCTGGTTAACAAAAATACAAAGGGACCCACACTGTTTTTTTTATTTAGTTACAGTGCAGCAGCGGCTGATGAATACTCCCATCCGCCGATCCTGCTGTCACTGTAATTAGCCGTAGTGAGTGTCAGATGATGGGATCAGCTGATACCAGTGACCGGAGGTAAACTTTATACCTCCGATCACAGCTGAGCGCTCATGCTGTCTTTTGATAGCGTGGGAGCCGCGGCTCTCTGACCGGCAGGGATGATTTCACCGCTGATCAGAAGCGGTGTTTGCAGCGCTGTCATGCACATGACAGCTTGGCAAACACTGGATGTTCGGGCCCCCATTCAAGTGAATGGGGTTTGGGTCCAGGTACTGTTATGGTACCCGAACTTTTTGTAACTGTTCTGCCGAACCTGCCAGATCTGAACATGTAGGTGTCCACCTATCTCTAATTAGTACCCATAAATTTGTTTTTTTTGCCATCATGACTCGGATGTAGTCTTGATGATCTCGGGTCATGGCGACAACTATTAGGATCTCACGATGACATTGCGGGGTGCCGATTGGAAGGGAGAGGGAGCTCCATCCCTTTCCCTGCCTTCTAAATGCTGTGATTGATATTTAGGGGGTTAAACTGCCGGAAGCTGTGCAGGCATCATTCCTGGCAATGAAAGCCGAGTGTCAGCTATGATGTTAATTGAACATGCAGCTCCTGTATATAACTAATACGTCATAGGTCGGGAAGGGGTTAAGACATTGTTTTCTGTTTTACCTTATACTAATAATAATAACGTAAACGGCTACCCTGGTAATTAGAAAATAATCAGCTATGGGTGTAGAGGAGGACTGACCTCCATAATGTTATATAACTGACCTGCTAGATAGTACAAATCAACGTCTCTCTTTATCTACTTCTAGTGTGAAAATCAGATGTAGTTTTAGATCAATTTTATGCAGAAATATGACAAACTTTCAAGCACCAGTGTAAGGCTAAGTGATTTACACAAGAACCAGGGACAGACAACTATGCTCAGGACACTGCTGCAAATAGGAAATTTTCAGATCCCCCCTGCTCCCATATTCAGCCAATGTTTCTGTTGGCTTGCATCACATTTATAAAAATATGAAGGACTTTTTCTCATTTCTTGTATCCACTGTTTAGTTACATTAATAAAAAGATGTACAAAACCTTACTTTTTTCTCCAGAGCCATAACTTGTGTACATGACCAATCTCCTCCAATGTGCTTTGCTCTGTCCTATAGTGCTTGTACCTGTCAGAGAATGTATGAGAAGGAATCTCCTAATAAAACTGATTACAGATCCCTTATATGAGTCTCCTCTGAACACATAACTGGAACAGCTTCATGACAGACACAGGGAATCATGATCTGAAAAGTGGCTATAATAGAGTAGTGAACATTTGTAAGGATATAACCTGGTGGCCTAACACTGTAATCTCATTTTCTCTTTGTGGTCTATTGTCCAGTTTGCACAGACATGTTATAAAGTATATAATAATATAAATATAGATAGATAAATAAATGTACTCGCGCTATGAAACAACCACAGAACATACAGTACTGATCCAGCAACACATACCTAGATTTCTTCAAATTAATTCCCACAGAAAGTGTTGTAATGATGGTCTTTCTGACAGATAGATGATCAGTGGCGATGTTAACTTGAGGAGCTGAATCAAATGGAAGAATATAATCAGTTCCTAGTATACATAATAAAATAGTGCTCACTGCTGTTGAGTATAAATAATGCTGCAGATAAAATTAGATCTAGTAAAATTATAAATAGGTTCCTGTGTGATCACCTTTAAAATGTGCCCTTATTGATACTATATCATAGATGTCTAATAGATTATTCTCTGATCGAGCGAATGGAATACAAGTAGCACATAATAAAATTGCTATATGTGCAAATTACGCAGAAGATTGTGCAAAAATAGCATAAACTGTGCAAATGAGCATAATTAAGTGCTAGTATTGACCGCTTCTAAAAGTGCAGAAAGTGCTTTAGCTAAAGTGCATTGAGGCATTCAGTATCCAAATTATAGAGTGGTAAGATAAACTCTCCAAAGAAGGTCCGTTTGTGCTCAGTTGGGGGTTATAATATATGTGTGTACCCCCTATGTACCTTATGATTCCAAACTGCCGGGTTATTACAAAGCAGTATGTCCTAATATAGTACTTAGCTCTAGATTGTGGAGAGGCGCTGACAGGATCTGGATCCGTGCAGTAGTTCTGGAGAGCTGCCCTGGCCGGCGGCAAGCTCTCCCTCCTTGCGGTGCTGCAGCGCGGATGCCCGCGATGAGACGCCGACAGTTCCTTAGTCAGCGTTGTTCCGGTCACGTGATGAGATCACGTGACTTTGGATTCCAGCTACGGAGTGCAGTGAGAGC
>JARQOD010006457.1:0-42825 GCA_033576555.1 Oophaga sylvatica | reverse complement strand
ACGTTATAAACTTCTGTGAAGCACTTGTTGGTTCAAAGTTCTCACCACACATCTAGATAAGTTCATTTGGGGGTGTAGTTTCCATAATGGGGTCACTTGTGGGGATTTCCACTGATTAGACACATCAAGGGCTCTCCAAACGCGACGTGACCCCGGCAGACCATTCCATCAAAGTCTGCAATACAAAACATCACTACTTCACTTCCGATCCCCGACGTGTGCCCAAACAGTAGTTTTCTCCCACATATAGGGTATCAGCGTACTCAGGACAAATTGGACAACAACTTTTTGGGTCCAATTTCTCCTGTTACCCTTGGGAACATAAAAAACTGGGGACTAAAATATCATGTTTTGTGGAAAAATATGATTTTTTTTTCACGCCCGGGCGTTATAAACTTCTGTAAAGCACTTGGGGGTTAAAAGTTCTCACCACACATCTAGATAAGTTCCTTTGGGGTCTAGTTTCCAAAATGTGGTCACTTGTGGGGGATTTCCACTGTTTAGGCACATCAGGGGCTCTCCAAACGCGACATGACACCCGCAGACCATTCCATAAAAGTCTGCATTAATAAACGTCACTACTTCTATTCCGAGCCCTGACGTGTGCCCATACAGTAGTTTTCTTCCACATATAGGGTATCAGGACAAATTGGACAACAACTTCTCCAGTCCAATTTCTCCCCTTACCCTTGGGAAAATAAAAAAATGGTGACTAAAAGATCATTTTTGTGGGAAAAAAATAGGATTTTTATTTTCATTCCCGGCATTATAAACCTGTGTAAAGCACTTGGGGGTTCAAAGTGCTCACCACAGATATAGATAAGTTCCTTAGGGGGTCTAGTTTCCAAAATGTGGTCACTTGTGGGGGGTTTCCACTGCTTAAGGAGATCAGGGGCTCTGCAAACTGAACATGACACCCATCAAAGTCTGCATTCCAAAATGTCATTACTTCCTTTCTGAGCCTTGCAGTGTGTCCAAACAGTATTTCTCCCCCACATATGGGGTATCAACGTACTCAGGACAAATTGGACAACAATTTTTGGGGTCCAATTTCCTTGGGAAAAATCAAAAATTGGAAAATTGTGGAGTAAAATGTCATTTTTGGGGAATTTTTTTTTTTTCACTCCCAGGCATTATAAACTTTAGTGAAACACTTGGGGGTTCAAAGTGCTCACCACAGATCTAGATAAGTTCCCTAGGGGGTCAAGTTTCCAAAATGGTTTCACGTGTGGGGGTTTTCCACTGTTTAGACACATCAGGGGCTCTCTAAACGTGAGATGGCAAACAGCCAATTCTGCGTTGAAAAAGTCAAACTGCGCTCCTTCCCTTCCAAGCTCTGCCATGCACCCAAGCAGTGGTTTACCCCCACATATTAGGTATCAGCATACGCAGGACAAATTACACAATAACTTTTGAGGTGTTGTTACTCTTGGGAAAATAAAAATTGGGGTGAAAAGATAATTTTTGTGGAAAAAATATGATTTTTTAATTTTATAGCTCTACGTTATAAACTTGTGTGAAGCACTTGGGGGTTCAAAGTGCTCACCACAGATCTAGATAAGTTCCTTTGGGGTATCAGCGTACTCAGGACAAATTAGACAACAACTTTTATTGTCCAATTTCTCATGTTACTCTTGGGAAAATAAAAAATTGGTGACTAAAATATCATTTTTGTGGGAAAAAAATAGGATTTTTTATTTTCATGCACGGGCATTATAAACTTGTGTGAAGCACTTCGGGTTCAAAGTGCTCACCACAGATATAGATAAGTTCCTTTGGGGGTGTAGTTTCCAAAACAGAGTCACTTGTGAGGGGGGTTTCCACTGTTTAGGCACATCATGGCTCTGCAAACTGAACAAGACACCCAACAAAGTCTGCATTCCAAAACGTCATTATTTCCTTTACGAGCCCTGAAGTGCACCCAAACAGTATTTCTTCCCCACATATGGGATATCAGCGTACTCAGGAAAAATTGGACAACTTTTGGGGTCCAATTTCCTTGGGAAAAATCAAAAATTGGGGACTAAAAAAATCATTTTTGTGGAAAAAAAATTTTTCACACCCAGGCATTATAAACTTTAGTGAAACACTTGGGGGTTCAAAGTGCTCACAACAGATCTAGATAAGTTCCTTAGAGGGTTTAGTTTCCAAAATGGTGTCACATGTGGGGGTTTCCACTGTTTAGGCACATCAGGGGCTCTCCAAACGCGACATGGCGTCCAATCTCAATTCCAGCCAATTTTGGTTTGAAAAAGTCAAACGGCGCTCCTTCTCTTCCAAGCCCTGCCGTGCACCCAGACAGTGGTTTTCCCCCACATATGGGGTATCGGCGTACTCAGGAGAAATTGCACAACAACTTTTTCTGTCCGTTTTCTCCTGTTACCCCTGTTAAAATAAAAAAATTGTTTGTAAAAGATCATTTTTGTGACTGAAAAGTTAAATGTTCATTTTTTCTTTCCAGGTTGCTTCAGCTCCTGTGAAGCACCTGAAGGGTTAATAAACTTCTTGAATGTGGCTTTGAGTACCTTGAGGGGTGCAGTTTTTAGAATGATATCACTATTGGGTATTTTCTGCCATAAAGATCCCTCAAAGTGACTTCAAATGTGAGGTGGTGCCTAAAAAAATGGTTTTGTACAATTTGTTGTAAAAATGAGAAATCGCTGGTCAACTTTTAACCCTTAGAACTTCGTAACCAAATAAAAATTTGGTTTCAAAATTGTGCTGATGTAAAGTAGACATGAGGGAAATTTTATTTATTAACTATTTTGTGTGACATATTTCTCTGTTTTAAGGGAATAAAAATTCAAAGTTTGAAAATTGCAAAATTTTCTAAATTTTAGCCATATTTCCATTTTTTTCATAAATAACCGCAAGTTATATCGAAGAAATTTTACAATTTTACAACTGTCATTAAGTACGATATGTCACGAGAAAACAATCTCAGAATCGTGAAGATCCGTTGAAGCATTCCAGAGTTATAGCCTCATAAAGAGACAGTGGTCAGAATTGTAAAAATTGGCCCTGTCATTAAGGTGCAAACCACGTCCTGGGTCCTGCTATATATATGGTGTGACTTTGTGGTCCTTTTTATTAGGATCCAGGACCTGCTCATACAATGTTGTCACTATTACCCTTTGGGTTCTATTTTCTTTCATGTGGATCCATAGCAGTTACATGGAGCTAAGTCTTGCGTTGTTATATGTCCCAGGTGTTCTTTCTTGTTATCTCACCAATACATTTTTATATCTATATATACTTGCGCTGTGTTTAATTAATATTGTAATAAAATTTATATTTTTATTTAAATTGTTTTTTGGTGCTCCATTCTTGGGCTTGATGCTCTGGTTTTCTATATTCCTCCATACAGTATTATGGCCACCACATAGTGCGCCATACAGAATAATGAGCCCCATATAATGCTCCATACAGAATAGACCCCATATGATGCTTCATACCCTATATGATGGGCCACATGAATGCTGCTCCAGTGTATGATGGGCCAAAATCATGTTCCATATATAATGGGCCTCATTATTAATGTCCCATTGTGTAATGGGCCATGTAAATGCTGCTCCAGTGTCTGATCTGCCTCATTTAGAATACTCCAATACATGATGGGCCCCATGGATGATGCTCCAGTCTCTTATGGGTCAAAAGAAAGCTCCATATATAATGGTCCCAATTATTAATGTTCCAGTGTGTAATGGGCCACGTAAATGCTGCTCCAGTGTCTGATGTCCCTCATTTACAATACTCCAGTATATTATGGGCCCCATGGATGCTGCTCCTGTGTCTTATGGGCCAAAACAAAGCTCCATATATAATGGGCCCCATTATTAATGTTCCAGTGTGTAATGGGCCCCGGAAATGCTGCTCCAGTGTCTGATGTCCCCTATTTACAATACTCCAGTATATGATGGGCCCCATTATTAATATTCCAGTGTGTAATGGGCTAAGTAAATGCTGCTCCAGTGTCTGATGTCCCCCATTTACAATACTCCAGTATTTGATTGGCCCATGGATACTGCTCCAGTGTCTTATGGGCCAAAATAAAGCTCCATATATAATGGGCCACTATATTAATGTACCAGTGTATAATGGGCCCCGGAAATGCTGTCCTGTGTCTGATGTCCCCCATTTACAATACTCCAGTATGTGATTGGCCCCATGGATACTGCTCCAGTGTCTTATGGGCCAAAACAAAGCTCCATATATAATGGGCCCCCTTAATAATGTACCAGTGTATAATGGGCCCCGGAAATGCTGCTCCAGTGTCTGATGTCCCCATTTACAATACTCCAGTATATGATGGGCCCCATGGATGCTGCTCCAGTGTCTTATGGGCCAAAAGAAAGCTCCATATATAATGGGCCACATTATTAATGTACCAGTGTGTAATGGGCCACGTAAATGCTGCTCCAGTGTCTGATGTCCCCCATTTACAATACTCCAGTATATGATGGGCCCCAAGGATGATGCTCCAGTGTCTTATGGGCCAAATCAAAGCTCCATATATAATGGACCCCATTATTAATGTACCAGTGTATAATGTGCCCCAGAAATGCTGCTCCAGTGTCTGATGTCCCCCATTTACAATACTCCAGTATATGATTGGCCCCATGGATGCTGCTCCAGTATCTTATGGGCCAAAAGAAAGCTCCATATATAATGGGCCCCATTATTAATGTTCCAGTGTGTAATGAGCCATGTAAATGCTGCTCCAGTGTCTGATCTGCCCCATTTAGAATGCTCCAATACATGATGGGCCCCATGGATGATGCTCCAGTGTCTTATGGGCCAAAAGAAAGCTCCATATATAATGGGCCACATTATTAATGCTCCAGTGTAAAATGATACCCATATATTCCTCCAAACATTACAAAAAATGAAATACCTCTCCTCGCTGTGCACTGCTCTACTTTGGACTCCTCAGCATCGCCATCTTACAACTCTCTGCAGTTGGACTGTTTAGGCAGAGGGAGTACAGACTTGACGTCATTGCGCTCTGTAACCTGAATGTTACTGTCAGGAAACGCGGAAGACGTCACAGCGGTGGAGCATGAAGATGTAAGTATTGCAAGTGCTGAGGGCCTTAGCAAGCGGGGGGGCCGACTCGGTGGCGACATCACTGGCACAGGGCCACTCATAGTTCGCCGGTGTGTCTGACGGCGAGTGGGCCCATCCCACTGTCAGAGACAAATTTTTGTACAATGTGGGGCCCTGTGCCAGTGCCGTCGCCCATGAGTCGGCCCCCCCACCAGCTCAGGGAACCTGGCACGCCAGGTGCTGACGCCGGCCCTGGGGGGGATTTGTACGTTTTGTAGTCCGTCCACGCTTGCAAGTGTGTGGCACCCCAGGAGTTTGGTTGCCACAGTGACCTTGCCTCCCTCCAGGGGGGAGTGATGTCATGCCTGAAAGCAAGAAAGGATCTCTTTAACAGGTAACACAGCATACAACACCTTTACTACTCCGGACCAGAAGGGGGAGATCCAACACCTGATTTCAGGAGAGCTCCTCGAGAACATTCTGGCTGGGGGAGGAGTTAGTGAGTGTGGCTGGAGGGACATGAGAGGAAAGACATGTGGAGAGCTCACCCCCAGGTCAGAGCGCCAGAAACCTGACCCTCAGAGTCCGAGGCTGAGTGGGTAAGCTAAAGTCCCAGCAGCAGAATCGGGAGGGCAGGAGACAGCAGGTTCTCTACCCCAACTAATACTGTACTACACAGCAGCAGCACATGTGAGCCAGAGACTCCATAAGTGATTGATTCCTGAAGCAGATTACAGCTGCCTGTTATGAGAGTGAAGTTCGACCTAGACAAGAGATAGAGAGAGGAACTTGGACGGAGCTTATAGCAGCCAGTGCCTCAGAGAATAGCGCTAGAAAAGAGACCTCACATCCCACCTGAAGTAAGGAGATTCCAAATTGCTTTCAGGCCGACCGACTCCAGCACCATCTGTACTCAGTGCCCTGGACATTTTGCCTGCAAAAACTGTGAGTAAAGCTTTGGAAACTGCATCTGACTGTCTCCTCAAGTTCTTCCTGCAAAACACACTCCACTCTGCTACATCTTTCAGCACCATTACTTTCTGTACCATCTCTCTGCCCTGGGACAAGCTTCACTTGTGGGAAGCTATTCCAACTCTGCTGCATCACACCATCTATCCCAGAGGATCTGCACTGCAGCACTTGTCACCTCTGACCATAAACCACAGGTGGCATCACGAATACCTTACTAGAAACTCTATCATCCCCTGTACATATTCCACTTTTATTGGATGCCCAGGGCCACGGACCAGGTCACTGCCGCTGTGACACATCCCCTTTGAGACACCAGCCCGGTACCGAGTATCCCACTGCCCTGGCGGGCGATCCAAGTGCATGCTCATGAAATGTCTTAGCATGCAACTGGTATTCAAATTTCTGAGATTTTTCCCTCGGCTAAAGGTCCTTCCGCACTGTTTACAGATAACCTTTGCCTCATCAATAGGATTTCGGTCCAAAAAGTGGCACACTGGACTCTTCCTACTATAGTTTAAATTTTCAGGGCTGCACGCTGTGCAAATTTGACCATCTGGCCAAGCTGTCCTGCAACTCTCTTTTTGTTTTTTAACACTTTTTTGGACTGCTACTGGCCTGCCAGATAACCGCTGCTGCGATGTCGATGCCTGCTGCGGATCTTTCTCCTCAACTGAGCTGTTGCCAGCGGCACCCTCTTCCCCAAATGGCTGCCAATCCGTGTCAACAACTGGGTCATCCATCACCTCCTCTTCAATGTAATCTGGGGCACCTAAGTTTCATCAGGGTCACATTCTGGCTCAGTACACTGCGAGGGCAATGTAGTGCTGTGGTTGAAGGGACCAGCACAATCATCTAGCAGTGGCTGTGCATCAGTGCACTCCATGTCAGATTCACCTTAGACTGGGGAATTCATGATTTGACTTGATAACCCAGGCATGGTATGTGAAAAGAGCTCCATGGAGTAATCTGAAGTGTCGGCTGCCGCATCCTTCACTTTTGGTGGGGGTGAAGCACACAAGGAAAGGTGTTGTTCCTGACCAGAAGCCAGCACTGACGACTCAGTCCTTGCGTTTTTTTAAACTTCAGAAGAGGAGGCGATATACAAAATAATGGAAACACCTAACGTTTTCGCATCATCATCTTCGAACATGTTATAAACATGCAAACTGTGACATATGGTAATGTTTTGTAGTTGATTATTTGTGTTATGTTGTATGTGTATGTCAATTAACTGTTTGTTTTGCATAATTGTAAGAACATTGATGAGAAACTGATACCAATGGCAGACCTCTCAGATTTTCAAACAGGCAAAATTGTTGGTGCACGGATGGCCGGCGCTAGTGTAACCAAAAGTGCCCAAATGCTTGGCGCATCAAGAGGTACTGTCTCCAAAGTAATGACTGCCTTTGAAAGAGAAGGAAAAAAAGCAACTGAAAAAGAAAGGAACATTTCATAGAAGAGGAAAATATACATGAGAATATACTACAGGCATATGACGCCGCAGGAGAGTAAGATTCTAAGGATTCTCAGCGGGAGGATACTGAACAGTCACCCACTGGAAAGAGAAAATCCCCCCCCTTCTTCTCATCCCATATTTGATGCTACTCTGGCTGCCTGGAAAACATTTGCTAAACAGAAAAGAGGTACTAATAAATTAACCTTCCTTCAAAATCTCCCTCTCCACTTAATCTGCTTCCTATACCATACAGCCATCGATCCCATTTTGGCTGAACATGAAGTTAAAAATATCAAAGATTTGGTCAGTGAATCTAGTCTTATCCCTTTCTCCCAAATCAAAGATAAATTTAAAGTCTCCTCTTCTTCATTGCCTTCCATTGGAAGAGGCCTGACCCTCTCGTTATCCAAGATGTAATTGACAGAATGACCCTCCATAAAGCCTTCGAGCACAAACTAGCTCTGATACATAACAACCTAGACAAATTTTCTCGAAAATGGTCCAGCTGGATACCTTTATTCCCTTAAAAGTATATTCTGATAAGCCATATTATTTAGTCTTTCTTGATTAATGGTTATTATTTATAATATTGCCTTTGTAGTCATATAATATGTGTAATGCCTGTATAAATTAATATATTTTCCTGTAAATTGGGACGCAAGGTCAACTTGGTTCCTTCTTTCCTTGTTATATTTCCCCTTCCCTTTTCCCCTTCTCCCCACCCTTATTGTTTCATAAATACTAATAAAAATTTTGGAAAAGAAAGAAAAGGAAAAACGTCCGCAGTAAAGCACAGGTACGGCCGAAAGTCGAAGTTGACTGAGAGAGACCGTCGGACTGTAAAGCAAATTGTGAGAGAGGATCACAAGATCACGGTTCAGAAAATCACTGCTGAGCTCAATGAACACCTACAGAACCCAGTTTCCACGAAAGGAGATGAACAAATCTGGATTCCATGGAAGAGCTGCAATTCGAAAACCGCTGCTCTCAATGACAAATGTTTCCAAGCATTTACAGTGGTGTAGAAACCTCCAGAATTGTTTCCTCGACCAGTGGAAACATGTGATATTCTCAGAAGAATCATCGTTTACCCTATCTACGACCTCCGGCTGAGTGTACGTTTGGAGACAGCAGAAAGAAGCATTCCGTCCAGACTGCCTTCTCCCAAACATAAAACATGGCGGAGGTTCTGTGATGATCTGGGGTGCTATTTCATGGAGATCCGCCGGGCCAATGATATCCCTTCATGGAAGAATTAACAGCCGCGATTATTTAGGCATTTTGGTCGACCGAGTGCATCCTATGGTTCAAGCACTGTCCCCGGAGTGGAACGCCATCTTTCAGGATGATAATGCACCAATTCATACAGGTACAATCATAAAATCATGCCACAGGGAACATTGTAATGAAGTTGAGCATCTCATCTGGCCCCCACAATCCCCAGACCTCAACATTAAAGAGCATTTATGTTCGATTTTAGAGATTCAAGTTAGACGTCGATTTCCGCCGCCATCGTCGCTCAAAGAACTGGAGGGTGTTTTAACTGAAGAATGGGCTAAAATTCCTTTGGAAACAGTTCACACCTTGTATGAATCCATACCTCGGAGAATTGAGGCTGTAATCGCCGCAAAAGGTGGACCTACACCATATTAAACTAACTTTTGTTGATGTTTCCAGGTGTTGACATTATTTTGTCTAACCCCTGTAGATGGAGGCTGTTTCGGCAATGTAAGCCAAAATCTGTTCCTGATGCTCCGGCTTTAAAAGCAGTTTATCTACTCCCAGTAAAGGGAGCCTTCCAGCCCTTCTTCAGCCAGAAGACTCTTTATGATAGCACACTATTTTCAGGGCAAGCGAGCTCCTGTATAGTCAAAAAAATATTCTAAATGTCCGTATATATTTCAGGAGGCAGACACTGACGCTCTCAGGCTCAGTCTGCATTACACAATAATATAACAAGATAAAAAAGGGGTACTGTAACACCATATACAAGTTATATATAGTATAGTGTAAATATAATAAATCTCCTTATATATTTCAGAAGGCAGACTCTGACGCTCACAGGCTCAGTCTGGATTACACAAGAATATGATAAGAAGTAAAAGGGGTACTGTATCAGCAGATACCAGGTATATAAGGTATAGTCCAAATATTCAAAATCTCAGTATGTATTTCAGGAGGCAGACACTGACGCTCTCAGGTTCAGTATGGATTACACAAGAATATAAAAAGATCCTCAAGAAATAATCACACATGTGGGCCAATGTTCCAGGTGTCAATGATGCAAAAACAGTTGGGGGGAGGAAGACTTTCTGCAAAAAAGGCTACTGTATCCCAAGCGTACAGCTGTATACAGTCTAGGGGTAATTGTAAATCTCCGTATATATTTACGGAATACCAGACAGATGCTCACAAGCTCAGTATGGATCACACTACAATTTGAAAAGGTAAAAAAGGGTACTGTATCAGCAGATACCAGGTATATATAGTAGAGTGAAAATATTCTAAATCTCCGTATTTATTTCAGGAGGCAGACAATGAAGCTCACGGGCTCAGTATGGATTATACAACAATATAAAAAGATCTGCAAGAAATTAGCACACATGTGGGCCAATGTTCCAGGTGTCAATAATGCAAAAACAGTTGGGGGGAGGACGACTTTCTCCAAAAAAGGCTACTGTATCCCAAGCGTACAGCTGTATACAGTCTACAGGTATTTGTAAATCTCCGTATTTATTTACGGAATAACAGACAGACGCTCACAGGCTCTGTATGGATAACACCAGAATCTAATAAGAAGAAAAAGGCGTACTATATCCACAGATAACAGGTATATACTGTACAGTATACTATAGCGAAAATATTGTAAATCTCTGTATATATTTCAGGAGGCAGACACTGACGCTCTGAGGCTCAGAATGGATTACACAATAATATAAAAAGATGATAATGGGTTACTGTATCACCAGATACCAGGTATATGTAGTATGGTCAAAATATTGGAAATATCCATAGATATTTCCAGAGTCAGACAAAGACTCTCACAGGCTCAGTATGGATTACACCAGAACATAAAAATCAGATCCACAAGAAATAATCACACATGTGGGCCAATGTTCGATGTGTCAATGATGCACTTAGAGTGGTGGGTGGAGGAGGACTTTCTGGCAAAAAGGGTAGTGTATCACCAGATACCAGGTATGTATAGTATAGTTAAATTCTTGGAAATCTCCATATATACTGTATTTCAGGAGGCAGACACTGATGCTATCAGGCTCAGTATGGATTACATGAGAATATAAAAAGTTGAAAAAGGGAAATGTATCAGAAGTGTACAGCTGTATTCATCGTTGGGGTAATTTTAAATGTTCGTATATATTTCAGTCTCAGTAAGCCAGTCCAGACTTTCCGCTACAGGAAACAAGATGGATAAAAGTACACACTGAAAGTAGAGTGATTGCAGAAATTTGGGAATTACTAATCATGGTAAAAACTCCCGGTAAAATTCTCAGAGGCGATGCTGATCCTCAATTCCTTTATCTGTGGACACAGCGAAAATGGTTCTTTGTGAAGAAAGGGTTGCTGTATCGCAGTAGCGTCGATCCCATCACCGTTATTTGTCTCCATCAAATTGTGATGCCAAGGACATGGTCCTCACTGCCTATCATAATCAGACTGATCACTTTGGAGAGCAAAAGACAGAAGCCACAGGCCGTAGGTGATTCTATTGGATTGGAATGAGAGGAGACATTGAAAAATGTTGCCAGGAATGTCACACGTCTGTGACTAGTAAAACTGTGAAAGCTGATCAGAAAGCAACACTGCATCCGATTGTGAGTCGACGTCCATTACAAATGGTAGCCATTGATCATCTGAAAAACAAGAAAAGAAAAAGGGCGCATGTGTAGACTCACAGGGCTAATTGTTTTAAAAATAGTGCCAATGCACTCACCTGTAATGGTTGTGTGCATCTACACAACCAAGATTAAGCGTGTGATTAATGAGGCTTCGGGTCACCTCTCTCTATTTGTGATGTCGTCCCATCGGTGTTTGCATCAAGCCTCAGTGTTCCTCTGATGGTCACACAAACCCGCTCGTCCGGATGACACGTCACCGTAGGTCCTCAGTTATTAACCCGGTGGCAGTAAACCAGAGGTCCTCGATACATCCAAATAAACCAGGCTGCTCCTGCTGCTGTTAACTCCATATGGAGACTTTTCGCATGTGAACAATGGTGCAGCGGTCTCAAGGGGCACCAAAGGAATAATGGACAATTTAATAAATGTTAGCCAAACTTTATTCTGCCTCCAATACCACTGCCACAACGCGTTTCAACGTTCCAAACCGTCTTTATCAGGTGGGGTAAAGGAGAATCTTACAATAGCAACTTTATAAAGGGGTGGTAATTAACATAATTTAGACCACATGTTGTGTTCATTTTAACCTTTTCATTGCAAAAATCCATATAAAACATTCATTGTCAATTAACCTCTTATTTCCCCTTGAAACTCCTATTAAAAACCCTACATGAACTCATAAAAACCCCATCAATTTTAAAACACAACCTGGGAACCTTCCCGCCACCTGCTCAGGGCACAGGCACTTGGCCGGGTGCGCCAAGTGGTGACCCCGGCCCTGGGGGGGGCAGCCCAGATAGGGAGTTGGCAAAAATGGCATATGTTCAGGTGTAGGCTGGACGTTCAGAAACTGCAAATGGAGGAATTGGAGAAGTCAGAGGAAGAGGAGGACGAGCCATTTTGCTGGCAACCTATGTGTCATCAGGGAAGGTGGGACAAAATCCTTTGCAACCCATGCATGGTTCATTTTAATGAAGGTTAGATCATCAACATTTTGTGTCGACAGACAGGTCCTTCTTTCTGTCAGGATTGATCCAGCAGCACTGAAGACTCTTTCTGATAGCACACTAGCAGCAGGGCAAGCGATCTCCTGTAAGGAATATTGTGCCAATTCAGGCCAGGTGTCCAGTTTACAGGCCCAGTAGTCAAAGGGGAATGACAGGTGAGGGAGAACATCGATAGGGGAGGAGAAGTAATTTGTAACCATAGTTGACACCTGCTGTCTCCTGTCTGTTGCTATAGATTCCTGATTACCAGGCGTGTGAGCTGTCCGGGTGAAATCAGTCCACAACATGGTCATGAAACCCCTGTCTCCAACGCCATTTCAGCTGTGTGCACCACAAACACCTCTTCCATTTGGCCCAGTACGGCTCGTGGTAGAACCTGCACCACTGCTGTTTGCTGGGAATGCCTCTAACAAACGGTTTACCAGAGTTGCTTGTTTGCTGGCCAATATTAACTCAAGGCGACTGGGTAGGTTATAGCGTGGGACAGCATAGATTATGAGCTCTCGGAACGCTGCGCTTTCAACCAAACGGAAGGGCATCATCTATAATGAGATCAGTTTGGCAATGCAGGCGTTCAAACCCAGTGTACGCGGATGAGAGGATGAGTACTTTCTTGTCCTACTCAGAGTGTCTGGTAGGGTGAGCTGGATTTTTGAGCTGCTTATGGGGGAACTATCAGTGGACATGAGGGACTGAGAGTGGGTTGTTGATGGTGATGGTGGTGGTGGTGGTGGTGATGGCCTAGATGCAGTCTTTCATTGCAAAAACATTGTAATTCCCTGACTGCTTTGGCCTTAGGATGACACCTCAACATTTCTTGCTGGTGGTGTGCCAACTGGTTGGCTTACAGTGGGGGAAGCGATGGAGTGTTGCTGGCTAACTTCAGTCGGAGCCGGTGCACATGTGCTACTTGAGTTTTTGTATTCCGTCCATGCTTGCAAATGCATGTTCAGTAAATGTCTAAGCATGCAACTGGTATTCAAGTTTCTGAGATTATTCCCTCAGCTACAGGTCCTTTGTCACTTTTTACAGATAACCTTTGCCTCATCACTAGGATTTTGGTAAAAAAAGTGCCACACAGGACTCTTCCTACTATGGTATAAATTTTCAGGGCTTGCACGCTGTGCTAATTTGACAGTCTGGCCAACCTGTCCTGCAACTATTTTTTTTTTAACACCTTTTTGGAGTGATACGGGCCTGCCAGATAACCCCAGCTGCGATGTCGATACCTGCTGCGGATCCTTCTCCTCTTCTGAGCTATTGCCAGTGGCACCCTCTTCCCCCACTGGATGCCAATCTGGGTCAACAACTGGGTCATCCATCACCTCCTCTTCAGTTTCTTCTGCACCTTCCTCTGTGTCACAATGTAAGGAGGTAGAGTATGCGGGAAGGGGCACCTAAGTTTCATCAGGGTCACATTCTGGCTCACTACACTGCGAGGGCAATGTAGTGCTGTGGTTGAAGGGACCAGCACAATCATCTAGCAGTGGCTGTGCATCAGTGCACTCCATGTCAGATTCACCTTGGACTGAGGAATTCATGATTTGACTTGATAACCCAGGCATGGTATGTGAAAAAAGCTCCATGTAGTAATCTGAAGTGTGGGCTGCCGCATCCTTCCCTTTTGGTGGGGGTAAAGGACACAAGGAAAGGGGTTGTTCCTGACCAGAAGCCTGCACTGACGATTAAGTGCTTGGAGCTTTTGAAACTTCAGAAGAGGAGGAGATAGAGCTGTGGGCTGTTTTGGCAATGTAAGCCAAAACATGTTCCTGATGCTCCGGCTTTAAAGGCGGTTTATCTACTCCCAGAAAAGGAAGCCTTCCAGGCCTTCTGGAGTCAGACAATGAGGCAGGCTCAACACCTCCTGCCTTAGGTGCTATTGTGCTTTTGGCGCTACCAGCAGATGCACCACCAACACCACCACCAGTAGCAGGTGGTCCCCCACGACCACGTCCGCGACCTCTTCCACCATGCTTCCTCAAGTTTGTGTAAATGTACCAAAAATAACAGCAGATATATGGTACAGTATCAGAAGCGCACAGCTGTATACGATGAAGGTGATAAATTTTTATCTCCGTATATATTTGCAGAGTAACAGACACAGACTCTCACAGGCTCAGTATGGATTACACTAGAATATAAAAACCAAAAAAGTGTACAGTATCAGAAGCGTACAGCTTTATACAGTGTTGGGGGAATTGTAAATCTCCGTATATATTTCAGGAGTAACACACACAGTCACAGGCCCAGTCTGGCTAACACCAGAATATGAAAATCAGGAAAAGTGTACTGCATCAGTAGCGTACAGCTGTATACAGTGTTGGGGAATTTTAAATCTCCGTATATATTTCAGGAGCAACACACACAGTCAGAGGCCCAGTCTGGCTAACACCAGAATATGAAAATCAGGAAAAGTGTACTCTATCTGCAGCGTACAGCTGTATACATTGTTGAGGGAATTGTAAATCTCTGTATACATTTCAGGAGCAACACACACAGTCAGAGGCCCAGTCTGGCTAACACCAGAATATGAAAATCAGGAAAAGTGTACTCTATCTGTAGCGTACAGCTGTATACAGTGTTGAGGGAATTTTAAACCTCGGCATATATTTCAGCAGTAAGACACATGGTCACAGGCCCAGTCTGGCTAACACCAGAATATGAAAATCAGGAAAAGCGTACTGTATCTGTAGCGTACAGCTGTATACAGTGTTGGGGGAATTGTAAAACTCCATATATATTTCAGCAGTAAGACACACAGTCACAGGGCCAGTCTGGCTAACACCGGAATATGAAAATCAGGAAAAGTGTACTGTATCAGTAGCGTACAGCTGTATAAAGTGTTGGGGGAATTGTAAATCTCTGTATATATTTCCGGAGTCACACATAGATAGTCAGCATGTATTTGGCCGTGATACCAGCCGCTACACGGTACTGTGAAGAGCGTACAGCTCTATACGGTGTGGGAAAAAATGAACACTAAGTAACTGAAAGAAATTTCCCCCTTATCACTGGCAGGCAGCCTATTAATTAGCTCTGCTGCTCCACACAAGCAATTTCTCCCCTGTCACTGGCAGGCAGCCTAAGGCTGGAGTCACACAGTCTAAAAAATCGGACAGTTTTTGACGGCCAATAATAGCACAAATGTTTCCTGAACATTGATCCGTCCGTCATCCGATTTGAATGCGTGGATGCGATTTTGTCGCATCGGAGCGTACGTTTCACATCTGTTTGACATCCGTCGTAATTATGTATTTTATCCCTATCCTCCTGTGTTCCCTTGCCATCCACATTCACCGCCCCATCCCCCCTCCATCACGACTCATACACATCAGCCCCTCTATCCTTCCCTCTCCATGTACAGCTCCCATGCACTCCTCATCTTCCTGAAAAACCTCAGCCCATCTTGCCCAAACACATCACAGAAAAAACCTACTTACAATTCCAAAAACTACCTGCTCTTTATCTTCCTACTCCTACTGATTTCAGGGGACATCTCCCCCCAAACCCTGGTCCACCATCCCCCAACCTCAATCCCTACCCTACCTCATTCCGAAACCATAATAATCTTATTAATATTACTTGCACTCCCTCATCTCCTTCTTTCAATTGTGCCCTCTGGAATCCACGGTCTGCATGCAACAAGCTACCCTTCCTGCACAACTACTTTCTGAACCACTCTCTTAATCTGTTGGCACTCACTGAAACCTGGATTCAGGATTCTGACACGGTCTCCCCTGCTGCCATTTCCTATGGTGGTTTACAGTTCTCCCATTCCCCGAGACCCACAAACAGACATGGTGGTGGAGTTGGCATACTCCTGTCCCCACAATGCACTTTCCAGGTCATCCCCCCAATTCCATCACTCTCATTCCCTTCTTTTGAGGTCCACACCATCAGGCTCTTCCATCCCCTCTCCCTCAGAGTAGCGGTCATATATCGGCCCCCAGGCTCACCCACCCAGTTCCTCGACCACTTCTCAGCCTGGCTGCCGCACTTCATGTCCTCAGAACTACCAACCCTTATCCTTGGAGACTTCAACATCCCCATTAACAGCCCTACTTCCACATCTGCATCTCAGCTTCTATCACTAACCACTTCTCTAGGCCTCTCACAGCTTTCAACCTCTGAGACACACAAGGATGGCAACACCCTTGACCTGGTCTTTGTCCGCCTCTGTTCAATCTCCCACCTAAATAACTCACCGCTTCCACTCTCTGACCACAACATTCTCTCCTTCACGCTCACAAATCCTCCACCACCCCAGCACACTCCCACCTACCACACATTCAGAAATCTACAAGCCATTAACCCTCAGACACTTTCAGACTCCCTACACTCATCGCTGTCCCCAATCTCCTCTTTTTCCTGTACTGATCTGGCTGTTCATCACTACAATGACACTCTTAGAAACACCCTTGACCAAGTAGCACCGCTCACCCTCAGAACCTCCAAACACACAGTAAAACAGCCCTGGCTCACATTGCAAACTCGACTTCTTCAGCGATGCTCTAGGAGTGCTGAACGCCTCTGGAGAAAAACCTGCACACCAGAAGACTTCATCCACTTTAAATTCATGTTAAGAACTTATAATGCTGCCCTTCACCTCGCCAAACAGACCTACTTCACCACACTGATCTCCTCACTAGCCAACAACCCCAAGAAACTCTTTGACACTTTTCACTCCCTCCTCAGGCCAAAAGCACAAGCCCCTATCACAGACATTTGTGCTGACGACCTGGCCTCCCACTTTATAGAAAAAATAGATACTATCCGTCAGGAAATCTGCTCTCAACCACCAAGTGCTGTGACCCCCATCCCACCCTGCATTTCCCCTGGCTCACTTTCCACATTTGATACCATCACAGAAGAAGAAGTCTCCAGACTCCTCTCTTCCTCTCGTCCGACTACATGCACTACCGACCCATCCCCTCACATCTCCTCCAGTCTCTCTCCAGTTGTCACAACTCACCTAACTACAATCTTTAATCTCTCCCTCTCCTCTGGCATTTTCCCATCCTCCTTCAAACACTCCATCATTACTCCACTACTAAAGAAACCCACTCTTGACCCTTCCTGCACAAACAACTACAGACCGGTCTCCAATCTCCCCTTCATCTCTAAACTTTTGGAGCGCCTAGTATACTCCCGCCTCACCCGTTACCTCTCCACTCACTCCCTCCTAGACCCTTCACAGTCCGGCTTCCGACCCCTACATTCGACTGAAACTGCACTCATCAAAGTGACCAATGACCTTCTTACAGCAAAACGTAACGGTGACCACTCTCTGCTCATTCTACTCGACCTTTCTGCAGCTTTTGACATGGTTGACCACCGTCTCCTACTGTCTAGGCTCCAGTCACTAGGTATTAAGGACACTGTTCTCTCCTGGTTCTCCTCCTATCTTTCTGACCGCTCCTTCAGTGTCTCGTTCTCTGGCTCCACGTCATCTCCTCTTCCTCTCACTGTCGGTGTACCCCAGGGCTCAGTCCTTGGCCCCCTTCTCTTCTCTCTCTACACGGCCCCAATTGGACAGACCATCAGCAGATTTGGCTTTCAGTACCATCTTTATGCCGATGACACACAACTATACACGTCATCCCCCGACCTTACCCACGCTGTTCTACAGAACACCACCGACTGTCTGTCCGCAGTCTCCAACATCATGTCCGCTCTCTATCTGAAACTTAACCTTTCCAAGACTGAACTGCTTCTGCTCCTGCCATCTAATAACCTCCCTAAATCTGACATTTCCCTCTCTGTGGGCGGCACCATAATAACACCCCGGCAGCAGGCTCGCTGTCTGGGTGTTATGTTTGACACCAATCTCTCCTTCACCTCCCATATACAATCTCTTGCCCGCTCTTGCCGTCTACACCTAAAGAACATCTCTAGAATCCGCCCTTTCCTCACAATGGAAACAACAAAAACCCTCACTGTAGCATTGATCCACTCCCGCCTGGACTACTGCAACGCACTATTACTTGGCCTCCCCATTACTCGACTATCCCCTCTCCAGTCCATCCTTAATGCAGCAGCCAGGGTCATCCATCTGGCTAATGGGTACTCGGACGCGTCCGCTCTTCGCCAGTCCTTACACTGGCTGCCCATTCATTATAGGATCCAATTCAAAGTACTGGTTCTCACCCACAAATCTCTCCACAGTGCAGCACCCCCTACATCTCCTCCCTCATTTCTATCTATCGGTCCAACCGACTGCTGCGCTCTGCAAACGACGTTCGACTAACCTCTGCACTAATCCGTACCTCCCACTCCCGACTCCAAGACTTCTTCCGTGCTGCGCCAATCCTCTGGAATGCTCTACCCCAAGAAATTAGGACTATCCACAATTTGCATGTTTTCAGGAGCTCCCTCAAAACACATTTGTTCAGAGCGGCCTATCACATTCACTAACCAAAGTCATTCTATGTGTAAGTGTGTGTGTGTAGCCCATTCACTATCTCCATCCATCCCTCACTCCCTCAAGATGGCTGGACCATCATTGTAAATGCACCATTGTATATATACACCTGTACTTTGTATCTCCCCCACCTCATTGTAGATTGTAAGCTCTCACGAGCAGGGTCGGCTTATTTTGCTTTAATTATTGTATTGTTAACGTTGTTACCTATGACTTGTGTTTTGAAATTGTTAAACTGTAAAGCGCTGCGGAATATGTTGGCGCTATATAAATAAAGATTATTATTATTATTATTATTATTATCCGTTGGCGAGATGTTGTCGGTGGCTAGCAAAACTGACATATAATGGATCCGAATTATAGTTTTTAGCCCCTTCACCCCCAAGGGTGGTTTGCACGTTAATGACCGGGCCAATTTTTACAATTCTGACCACTGTCTCTTTATGAGGTTATAACTCTGGAACGCTTCAACGGATCTTCGCGATTCTGAGATTGTTTTCTCGTGACATATTGTACTTCACGTTAGAAGTAAAATTTCTTTGATATAACTTGCGTTTATTTTTGAAAAAAACGCAAATATGGCGAAAATTTTAAAAATTTTGCAATTTTCAAACTTTGAATTTTTATTCCCTTAAAACAGAGAAATATATCACACAAAATAGTTAAGAAATAACATTTCCCACATGTCTACTTTACATCAGCACAATTTTGGAACCAAAATTTTTTTTTTGTTAGGAAGTTCTAAGGGTTAAAAGTTGACCAGCGATTTCTCATTTTTACAACAAAATTTACAAAGCCATTTTTTTTAGGGACCACCTCTCATTTGAAGTCACTTTGAGGGGTCTATATGGCAGAAAATACCCAAAAGTGACACCATTCTAAAAACTGCACCCCTCAAGGTACTCAAAACCACATTCAAGAAGATTATTAACCCTTCAGGTGCTTCACAGGAACTAAAGCAACGTGGAAGGAAAAAATGAATATTTAACTTTTTAGCCACAAAAATGATCTTTTACAAACTTTTTTTTATTTTCACAAGGGTAAAAGGAGAAAATGGACAGATAAGGTTGTTATGCAATTTCTCCTGAGTACGCCAATACCCAATATGTGGGGGAAAACCACTGTTTGGGCACACGGCAGAGCTCGTAAGGGAAGGAGCGCCGTTTGACTTTTTCAAACTAAAATTGGCTGGAATTGAGATTGGACGCCATGTCGTGTTTGGAGAGCCCCTGATGCGCCTAAACAGTGGAAACCCCCACAAGTGACACCATTTTGGAAACTAGACCCCCTAAGGTACTTATCTAGATCTGTTGTGAGCACTTTGAACCCCCAAGTGTTTCACAAAAGCTTATAATGCCTGGGTGTGAAAAAAAAAAAAAATTTTTCCACAAAAATGATTTTTTAGTCCCAAATTTTTGAATTTTCCCAAGGAAATTGGACCCCAAAAGTTGTTGTCCAATTTGTCCTGAGTACGCTGATACCCCATATGTGGGGGGGGGGAACTGTTTGGGTGCACGGCAGGGCTTGGAAAGGAAGTAGTAACGTTTTGGAATGCAGACGTTGATGGGGGTCATGTTCCGTTTGCAGTGCCCCAGATGAGCCTAAACAGTGGAAACCCCCCACAAGTGACCCCATTTTGGAAACTATACCCCCTAAGGAACTTATCTAGATCTTTGGTGAGCACTTTGAACCCCCAAGTGCTTCACACAAGTTTATAATGCCCGGGCATGAAAATAAAAAATCCTATTTTTTTCCCACAAAAATTATCTTTTAGTCACTAATTTTTTATTTTCTCAAGGGTAACAGGAGAAATTGGACCACATAAGTTGTTGTCCAATTTGTCCTGAGTACACTGATACCCCATATGTGGGTGGGAACCACTGTTTGGGCACACGGCAGAGCTCGGAATGGAAGGAGCACCATTTGACTTTTTCCAACCAAAATTGGCTGGAATTGAGATTGGATGCCATGTTGCATTTGGAGAGCCCCTGATGTGCCTAAACAGTGGAAACCCCCACAAATGACCCCATTTTGGAAACTAGACCCCCTAAGGAACTTTTCTAGATCTTTGGTGATCAATTTGAACCCCCAAGTGCTTCACACAAGTTTATAACGTAGAGCCGTAAAATTTAAAAATCATATTTTTTCCACAAAAATGATCTTTTCACCCCAATTTTTATTTTTCCAAGGGTAACAAGACTCCAAAAGTTATTGTGCAATTTGTCCTGAGTGCACTGATACCCCATATGTGGGGGTAAACCACTGTTTGGGTGCATGACAGAGTTTGGAAGGGAAGGAGCGCCGTCTGACTTTTTCAACGCAGAATTGGCTGGACGCCATGTCGTGTTTGGAGAGCTCCTGATCTGCCTAAACAGTGGAAACCCCCATAAATGACGCCATTTTGGAAACTAGACCCCTCAAGGAACTTATCTAGATGTGTGGTGAGAACTTTTAACCCCCAGGTGTTTCACTAAAGTTTATAACGTACAGCCGTAAAATAAAAATCTTTTTTTTTTTTACAAAAATGATTTTTTTCGTCCCCAATATTTTATTTTCACAAGGGTAACAGAAGAAATTGGAACCCAAAAGTTGTTGTCCAATTTGTCCTGAGTACGCTGATACCCAATATGTGGGAGAAAACTACTGTATGGGCGCACGTCAGGGCTCGGAAGGGAAGTAGTGACGTTTTGGATTGCAGACTTTGATGGAATGGTCTGGGGCGTCATGTCACATTTGGAGAGCCCCTGATGCACCTATACAGTGGAAACCCCCCACAAGTGACCCCATTTTGTCAAATAGACCCCACAAGGAACTTATCTAGATGTGTGGTGAGCACTTTGAACCCCGAAGTGCTTCACAGAAGTTTATAACGTACAGCCGTAAAAATAAAAAATCTTTTTTTTTTTTACAAAAATGATTTTTTCGCCCCCAATATTTTATTTTCACAAGGGTAACAGAAGAGATTGGAACCCAAAAGTTGTTGTCCAATTTGTCCTGAGTACGCTGATACCCAATATGTGGGAGAAAACTACTGTATGGGCGCACGTCAGGGCTTGGAAGGGAAGTAGTGACGTTTTGGATTGCAGACTTTGATGGAATGGTCTGGGGCGTCATGTCACATTTGGAGAGCCCCTGATGCACCTATACAGTGGAAACCCCCCACAAGTGACCCCATTTTGGCAAATAGACCCCACAAGGAACTTATCTAGATGTGTGGTGAGCACTTTGAACCCCGAAGTGCTTCACAGAAGTTTATAACGTACAGCCGTAAAAATAAAAAATCCTTTTTTTTTTTTACAAAAATGATTTTTTTTGCCCCCAATATTTTATTTTCACAAGGGTAACAGGAGAAATTGGACCCCAAAAGTTGTTGTCCAATTTGTCCTGAGTACGCTGATACCCAATATGTGGGAGAAAACTACTGTATGGGCGCACGTCAGGGCTCGGAAGGGAAGTAGTGACGTTTTGGATTGCAGACTTTGATGGAATGGTCTGGGGGCGTCATGTCGCATTTGGAGAGCCCCTGATGCGCCTAAACAGTGGAAACCCCCCACAAGTGACCCCATTTTGGAAAATAGACCCCACAAGGAACTTGTCTAGATGTGTGGTGAGCACTTTGAACCCCGAAGTGCTTCACAGAAGTTTATAACGCACAGCCGTAAAAATAAAAAATCCTTTTTTTTTTTTGCAAAAATGATTTTTTTGCCCCAATATTTTATTTTTACAAGGGTAACAGGAGAAATTGGACCCCAAAAGTTGTTGTCCAATTTGTCCTGAGTACGCTGATATCCAATATGTGGGAGAAAACTACTGTATGGGTACACGTTGGGGCTCGGAAGGGAAGTTGTTATGTTTCGGTAGCTGAGGAGAGCAGGCAAAAAGGCAATACACCAGAGCAGTTGGAATCTATGAGATTGCAGTACCCTGACTAACCACCACAACTAGAGGCAGCCGTGGAGCATTCCTACGTTGGTCCTAGACGCCTCGTCACAGCCTGAGAAACTAACTACACCTAAAGACAGAAACAGGAACGCTATCTGCCCCGGAGCAGAACCCCAAAGATAATAGAAAGCCCCCAAACATGTAATGGCGGTTAGACAAGAGGAAATACTGACACAGAAAGAAAATAGTATGAGAAAACGCTGGGGCCCAAACTATCTAAATAGAAAAGGATAGGAAGAGTACTTACTGCAATCCCAGAAAACCCTGAAAAGCACCAACTCTACTAATTTCAAAATCACCTGAGATCACACGACCTCTACCACCTAAATTAGTTCTCTGGTGTAACAAAATCAAAACAGCAGCCACTGAAAAAACTGGAAAAAGCAAAAGAACAAAACTCAGTGGCTGAACTAAACTGAGAGGGCAGAAGCCCCTGGAGGGGACCTGAAGGCCCCAAAGAAGTGCAGTACAAAATGTAAAAATATAGCAAAAACACAAAAGAAGCAAAAGTCTTATCTGTAAGCAGGAGATGCAGACACGACACAGCAGGCTACAAGGGAAACAGGAATGAAGGATTCAGACCAGAACAATTGATCACCGGCAACCCTGATGGGAAAATGACTCCCTTATATAAGACCAGTCAGTAACACCTGATTCCCAGTCCTCACAATCTTCACTAGCACCGCTTGTAACCACCAGAGGGAGCCTCTGCTCAGAACTCATCTCAAACCCATTCACAACAGTACCCCCCCTTGAGGAGGGGTCACCGAACCCTCACCTGAGCAACCAGGTCGGTCAGGATGAGTTCTATGATACGCACGGATAAGTCTCCTAGCATGGATGTCCGAAGCAAACACCCAAGAATTGTCTTCCTGACCATAACCTCTCCATTTAACCAAATACTGGAGTTTCCGTCTAGAAAAACGAGAATCCAATATTTTCTCAACCACATACTCCAGATTGCCCTCAACCAAAACAGGGTCAGGAGGCACAGCAGCAGGAACCACTGGCTCAACAAACCTCTTCAACAAGGACTTGTGGAACACGTTATGGATCTTAAATGTCCCTGGAAGAAGCAAACGAAAAGAAACAGGATTAATAATCTCCATGATCTTATAAGGTCCAATGAACCTAGGCTTAAATTTAGGAGATGCTACTCTCATAGGAATATTCTTTGAGGACAACCAGACCAAGTCCCCCACTTTAAACCGAGGACCATCAGTCCTATGCCAGTTAGCAAACCGCTGGGCCTTCTCCTGAGAGAGGGACAACCTCTCCACCACCTGGTCCCAAATCTGCTGCATACGCTCCACAACAGAGTCAACACCTGGACAGACAGAAGCCTCCGTCTGTCCCGAAGAAAATCGAGGGTGAAACCCAGAATTACAGAAAAACGGAGACATCAAAGTGGCAGAGCTAGCCCTATTATTAAGAGCAAACTCAGCCAAAGGCAAAAAAGAGACCCAGTCATCCTGATCAGCAGACACAAAGCATCTTAGATAAGTCTCCAATGTCTGGTTTGTTCTCTCAGTTTGACCATTGGTCTGAGGATGAAATGCCGAGGAGAAAGACAATTGAACACCCAGTTTAGAACAAAAAGTCCTCCAAAATCTGGAAACAAACTGGACTCCTCTGTCAGACACAATGTTCTCAGGAATGCCGTGTAAACGAACCACGTGCTGAAGGAACAACGGCACCAATTCAGAGGAGGAAGGCAACTTAGGTAATGGCACAAGATGTATCATTTTGGAAAACCTATCACAAATTACCCAGATGGTGGTCATTCTCTGAGAAACAGGAAGATCGGAAATTAAATCTATAGAGATATGGGTCCATGGTCTCTTGGGCACAGGCAATGGCATCAACAAACCACTAGAGCGAGAGCAAGGCTTGGAGCGAGAGCAAGTCCCGCAGGACTGCACAAATTCCCTGACATCACGAGACAAGGTAGGCCACCAAAAGGACCGACTAACCAAGTCTCTGGTACCAAAAATTCTGGGATGCCCAGCCAATGCGGAACAATGAATCTCAGAAATCACACTCTTTTTCCATTGGTCCGGGACAAACAATTTTCCAACAGGGCAGCGCTCGGCCTATCCTCCTGACACCCCTCCAGAGCAAGTCTCAAATTGGGCGAGATGGCGGAAAGAACTACACCCTCTTTCAAAATAACAGAAGGATCAGATAACTAAGGAGAGTCCGCAAGGAAACTCCTCGAGAGGGCATCCGCCTTAACATTCTTAGTGCCAGGAAGAAAGGAAACCACAAAATTAAAACGTGTGAAAAACAAGGCCCACCTGGCCTGTCTAGGATTGAGTCGCTTGGCAGATTCCAGATAGACCAGATTCTTATGGTCCGTAAGGACCACCACCTGATGTTTGGCTCCCTCCAGCCAATGTCTCCACTCTTCAAAAGCCCACTTCATGGCCAACAACTCCCGATTACCCACGTCATAATTACGTTCAGTAGGAGAAAATTTTCGAGAGAAAAAGGCACAAGGGTTACTTTTAGAGGTCTCTGGATCTTTTTGGGACAAAACGGCACCTGCCCCAATTTCAGAGGCATCAACCTCCACCTGAAATGGCAGAGAAACATCAGGCTGCCGTAGAACAGGAGCAGAAGTGAATCTCTGCTTAAGTTCCTGAAATGCAGAGACTGCCTCAGGAGGCCAATTCACCACATCAGAACCCTTTCTGGTCAAATCAGTTAATGGTTTAACAATAACCGAGAAATTACCAATAAATTTACGATAAAAATTGGCAAAACCCAAAAATCTCTGAAGAGCCTTTAATGAAGTAGGTTGGACCCAATCACAGATGGCCTGAACCTTGACCGGGTCCATTTCAATAACAGATGGGGACAAAATGAATCCCAGAAATGAGATCCTCTGTACGCCAAAAAGACACTTTGATCCCTTCACATACAGAGCATTCTCTCTCAAAATCTGGAGTACAGTTCGAACATGTTTCACATGACAGTCCCAGTCATTAGAAAAAATCAAGATATCATCCAAATAAACAATCAGAAATTTATCCACAAAATCCCTGAAAATGTCATTCATGAAGGACTGGAAGACGGAAGGAGCATTAGTGAGCCCAAAGGGCATCACTAGGTACTCAAAATGCCCTTCAGGGGTATTGAATGCCGTCTTCCATTCATCCCCGTGCTTAATGCGAATAAGGTTATACGCCCCCTGAGGTCAAGCTTGGTAAACCAAGTAGCGTTTTTCACCCTGGAAAACAGGTCAGAAATCAAGGGTAACGGGTATTGATATTTCACAGTAATATTGTTCAAGAGACGATAATCAATACACGGCCTTAATGAACCATCTTTTTTGGCCACAAAGAAAAAACCGGCACCTAAGGGTGAAGAGGATGGTCTGATATGACCCTTCTCCAATGATTCCTTGATATAAGACCGCATAGCGTCATGTTCAGGTACAGACAAGTTAAAAAGGCGACCTTTAGGGAATTTACTACCCGGCACTAATTCAATAGCGCAGTCATAGCTCCTATGGGGAGGCAAGGATGCAGATTTACTTTCGCTAAACACATCAGAAAAATCAAACGAAAAGTCAGGAACATCCTGAGCCTGGGGGAGGCAGAAAAAACAGGAGTGTTGGTATTAACACATTGGCAGCCCCAACTGGTTACAGACACAGATTTCCAATCCAAAACAGGATTATGAGACTGTAACCAAGGGAAACCCAGCACGATAATGTCATGCAGATTATATAGAACCAAAAATTTGCAGCACTCCTGGTGATCAGGTTCAACCCTCATTATCACCTGAGTAGAAAACTGGGGTTTATTCTCAGCCAAAGGGGTAGAATCGATCCCAGTAGGGAATAGACTTCTGTAGGGGTATCAAGGAAAACCCACAACGTTTAGCAAAATCATAATCCATCAGGTTAATAGCTGCTCCAGAATCAACGAAAGCCTGAGCAGAAAATGAGGACAGAGAGCATATCAGAGTGACAGTTAATAAAAACTTAGTCTGAACACTACCCAAGACAACTGAGCGTGCAAAACGTCTTCCCCGCTTAGGGCAGACTGAAATAGCATGAGAGGCATCACCACAGTAGAAACATAACCCATTGCGCCTTCGAAACTCATGACGCTGTGCCCCAGACACCACTCTATCACACTGCATGGGTTCAGAAGCTGGCTCACAAGGCAACACCATTCCACGCATACTTCTCCGCTCACGCAAACGTCTGTCAATTTGAATCGCTAATGACATAGAATCATTGAGACCAAGGGGACAGGGAATCCCACCATAACATCCTTTACATTATCTGACAGACCCTTCCGGAAAAGGGCCGCCAAAGAGTCGTCATTCCATTTGGTCAGGACTGCCCACCTACGGAATCTCTGACAGTATAACTCAGAGTCATCAAGCCCTGATTTAATGCCAACAAGGTTTTTTCAGCTTGATCAGTGACATTAGGCTCATCGTACAATAACCCCAAAGCCTGAAAAAACACATCAACATCACTCAAAACAGGATCCCCAGGTATCAGGGAAAAAGCCCAATCCTGAGGATCGCCGCGCAGTAGAGAGATGATAATTTGAACCTGCTGCGCTGCGTTTCCTGAGGACTTAGATTTTAAGGCAAAAAACAATTTACAATTATTTTTGAAATTCTGAAACTTAGCTCGATCCCCCAAAAACAAATCTGGCATGGGAATCCTAGGTTCCACAACAGGCAACCTAGCAAGATATGCAGCAATACTCTGAACCTCAGTGGCAAGCTGATCCACACGGCCAGACAACCGTGCAAACTCCATTGGGAGAAAAGATCCTCCCCAGCACCCAGAGATACAGAGGGAAAAAAAAAATGCAACAATCAGAAAAATATCTCTGACAACTCTGACAACCTTTTTTCTTTCACAATATTTTTCCCTTCTGTGAGTACCATACAATTTTCAATTTTTTAGGCCGGTGATACTGTTATGTTTCGGTAGCTGAGGAGAGCAGGCAAAAAGGCAATACACCAGAGCAGTTGGAATCTATGAGATTGCAGTACCCTGACTAACCACCACAACTAGAGGCAGCCGTGGAGCGTTCCTACGTTGGTCCTAGACGCCTGGTCACAGCCTGAGAAACTAACTACACCTAAAGACAGAAACAGGAAAGCTATCTGCCCCGGAGCAGAACCCCAAAGATAATAGAAAGCCCCCAAACATGTAATGGCGGTTAGACAAGAGGAAATACTGACACAGAAAGAAAATAGTATGAGAAAACGCTGGGGCCAAAACTATCTAAATAGAAAAGGATAGGAAGAGTACTTACTGCAATCCCAGAAAACCCTGAAAAGCACCAACTCTACTAATTTCAAAATCACCTGAGATCACACGACCTCTACCACCTAAATTAGTTCTCTGGTGTAACAAAATCAAAACAGCAGCCACTGAAAAAACTGGAAAAAGCAAAAGAACAAAACTCAGTGGCTGAACTAAACTGAGAGGGCAGAAGCCCCCGGAGGGGACCCTGAAGGCCCCCAAAGAAGTTCAGTACAAAATGCAAAAATATAGCAAAAACACAAAAGAAGCAAAAGTCTTATCTGTAAGCAGGAGATGCAGACACGACACAGCAGGCTACAAGGGAAACTGGAATGAAGGATTCAGACCAGAACAATTGATCACCGGCAACCCTGATGGGAAAATGACTCCCTTATATAAGACCAGTCAGTAACACCTGATTCCCAGTCCTCACAATCTTCACTAGCACCGCTTGTAACCACCAGAGGGAGCCTCTGCTCAGAACTCATTTCAAACCCATTCACAACAGGAAGTAGTGACGTTGTCACGCGGTCTTATGATATGTGTACGATGTCAGTAAACTATTCTTAAAAGAACAACACTCTATACAACATATAGATTAGCAACATCAGCATGTAAATATAGAATAGATTTACCTGACACGATATCCGTTGAACTCAGGGTTAATCTTGAGGACTTGATACACTGTCACAGTAAAGAGGAGGACCGGGGGTCTAACCTGACCCTAAACTGGGGTCCTAACTAATCCCTCACCTTGGAGGTACTGATAATGGTTCAGAGGTCCAAGTCTCCAGCCTAACCCTGTCTCCTATCAGTCCCTGAACCCTGTAATCAGTCCTAAGAAGGATTCTGATTACCACCAAAGGGATATGGGCTTATCTCTGCTAAATACACAGATTAGACATATAAGACAGACTGGAGAAAACACAGACTTGCATACACACTCAAACACAGAAGGAACATAAATGATCTGGGATATTAAACTCTAAGCAAGGTGAGCTTAAAACAACTAAGGAGCTCTTTAACTTAAGTCTATACAGATACAATCCTATCTGTGGTCTGCATGAAGAATTTCACTGGCAACTCCCAACACAGACAACCAGAGATTTAAAGGAAACCAATCAACAAATAATTAATTGCAGCCGGGAGAAACTGCACCCAGTCCCAGAACTGAGCACAGACAGAATTAACTCCCTAACTGCCAAACACAAAGAAACAGCAACTCAGCTGTGAGAAGTCAGAATGTGCAACCGCGACGATCTTCGTGGCGATGCACACATGACAGACGTTTTGGATTGCAGACTTTGATGGAATGGTCTGGGGGCGTCATGTCGCATTTGGAGAGCCCCTGATACGCCTAAACAGTGGAAATCCCCAACAAGTGACCCCATTTTGGAAAATAGACCCCACAAGGAACTTATCTAGATGTGTGGTGAGCGCTATGAAGCCCCAAGTGCTTCACAGAAGTTTATAATGTACAGCCGTAAAAACCAAAAAATATTTTTTTTTGTACAAAAATGATATTTTCGTCCCCAGTTTTTTATTTTCCCAAGGGTAGCAGAAGAAATAGGACAAATTGCACAATAACTCTTGGGGTCCAGAGTACGCTGATACCCCATATGTGGGGATAAACTACTGGTTGGACGCATGGCAGAGCTGAGAAGTGAAGGAGCACCGTTTGACTTTTTCAGCGCAGAATTGGCTGGAATTGAGATCAGACGCCATGTCACATTTGGAGAGCCCCTGATGTGCCTAAACAGCGGAAACCCCCCAATTCTAACTCCAACCCTAACCCCAACACACCCCTAACCCTAGTCCCAACCCTAACCACAAACCTAACCCTAACACACCCCTAATCCCAACCCTAACCCTAATCCTAACTTTAGCGCCAACCCTAACCCTAACTTTAGCCGCAACCCTAACCCTAACCCTAATGGGAAAATGGAAATAAATACTTTTTTTTAATTTTATTATTTTTCCCTTACTAAGGGGGTGATAAAGGGGGGTTTGATTTACTATTTATAGCGGGTTTTTATGATTGGCAGCTGTCACGCTAAAAGACGCTTTTTATTGCAAAAATAGTTTTTGCATCATCACATTTTGAGAGCTATAATTTTTGCATATTTTGGCCCACAGAGTCATGTGAGGTCTTATTTTTGCGGGACGAGTTGACATTTTTATTGGTACCATTTTTGAGCATGTGACGTTTTTTGATCGCTTTTTATTTCGATTTTTGGGAGGTTAGAATGAACAAAAATCAGCAATTCATGAATTTCTTTTGGGGGAGGCGTTTATACCGTTCCGCGTGTGGTAAAATTGATAAAGCAGTTTTATTCTTCGGGTCAGTACGATTATGGCGATACCTCATTTATATCATTTTTTCATGTTTTGGCACTTTTATAGAATAAAAACAATTTTATATAAAAAATAATTATTTTTGCATCGCTTTATTCTGCGAGCTATAACTTTTTTATTTTTTCGCTGATGATGCTTTATGATGGCTCGTTTTTTGCGGGACAAGATGACGTTTTCAGCGGTACCATGTTTTTTTATATAGGTATTTTTGATCGCGTGTTATTCCACTTTTTGTTCGGCAGTATGATGATAAAGCATTGATTTTTTTTTTTTTTTTTAAGGGGTTCACTAAAGGGGTTAAATAGTGGGACAATTTTATAGTGGGGTCGTTACGGACGCAGCGATACCAAATATGTGCACTTTTATTGCTTTGTTTTTTTATTTACAGGAAGAAGTGAATTTATTGGGGAATATATATATATTTTTTTTTATTTTGGATTTTTTTTTATAACACGTTTATTTTTATTTTTTTAACTTTTTTACTTTGTCCCAGGGTGGAACATCACAGTATTTTATCAGATCGCTGGTGTGACAGTGTGCACAGCACTCTGTCACACCAGCGATCGCACAGGCATAGATGCAGGCTTCTCAGTGCCTGCTCTCGGCAGGCACTGAGGTAGCCGCCTCCCTCCAGGACCCCGGCACCATCTTGGATCCGGGTCCTGGGAGGGAGGAAGCCCTCAGAACAGCGCGATCACATCGCGCTGCTCTGAGGGTCTCAGGGGGGCGCGCAGGGAGCCCCCACCCTGCGCGATCCTCCCCTGTGCCCCCAGTACACCGCGATCATGTTTGATCGCGGTGTGCAAGGGGTTAATGTGCCGGGAGCGGTCCGTGACCGCTCCTGACACACAGTCATGGGTGTCAGCTGTGATAATCAGCTGACACCCGGCGGCGATTAGCTGCGCTCCCCTCAGGAGCGCAGCTGATCGCCTATGACGTACTATCCCGTCCCCGGTCATACGGGCCCAGGTACCATGGACGGGATAGTGCGTCCGATGGCAGTAAGGGGTTAAATCACAAAAGAAAGAATAGATATATGCACTGAGAATACATATATATATATATGTATATATATATACATATATATATATATATGTCATTGAGACATATATATATACACATATATTTATAGTTCATACA
This sequence comes from Oophaga sylvatica, assembly GCA_033576555.1. NCBI lineage: Eukaryota > Metazoa > Chordata > Amphibia > Anura > Dendrobatidae > Oophaga > Oophaga sylvatica. The sequence goes on along the minus strand of JARQOD010006457.1, from coordinate 11,345 downwards.
CTTCTACATAGTATAATAGCCGCTAATTCAATTGCCGGCTTTTGTGAAATTACAGAACCCGACATGAAGTGACACATGGTTTACATACAGTTAACCATGTCATTTCATGTAGTTTGATATATGGTTTTCACTAACAATTAAATGAGTGTATGTGTGAAAAGTTTCATACATGTAAGGGATAATTAAATGTGTAAATTCGTTGAAAAAAAATGCGTGGGCTCCCACTGTATTTTCTCCACGAGACAGGGAAAGAAAATGAGTGGGGGCAGATAATAATAGCCCAGAGAGGGACCATTATTTTTGGGCCCCCCCCTGGCTACTAACATCTGCCCCCAGCCACCTCAGAAAAGGCACATCTATGATTAGGTGCGCCTTTTCGGGCACTTAGCCCGTCTATTCCCATTGCCCTGTAGCGGTCGCTAATGGGTTAATAATGGGTTAAGGCCACCTTGCTATTGAAAGGTGACTTTAAGCCAGGTTAATAATTGAGAGTTGTCAATTAGACAACTCTCAATTATTAATCCTATTGTATGAAATAAAAAAAAAAACACACACACACTTTAATTAAAAATCATTTTAATGAGATAAATAGACAGTTTTTGGCCATAATTTATTGTACTGGTAATCCTTGCGAAGCCCTTGTTCTCCTGTAATAAAAAAAAAAATAATAAAACAACATTATTCTTACCTCTCCGGTGCTCAGTCACGTCCTACGCTGCAATCCATCTGAAAGGGTTAACATGTTTACAGCGGGGACCAGAGCTAATGCTGCAGCCTCGATGTAAACCCCCGAATGAATGAGCTCATCTGCCCGGCTAACAGGAGAGGAAGTGATTAGCTGGGAAGCTTAATTGATTGTTTCCCATGGTAATCAGTTCACTTCAGGTTAGCCGTGACTCCCTCTGATGTCACTGATGCTGTGCAGAGTCCCCAGCTGACATGAATTGAACTGATTACCGTGGGAAATAATCAATTAAGCGTCCCAACTAATCAGCTCATCTCCTGTCAGCCGGGGAGATGAGCTCATTCATTTGGGGGCTTACAGCGAGGCTGCAGGCATTACCAGCGGTCCTCCCTGTAAATTTGTTAACCCTTTCCGATGGATTACAGCGTGGAACCTGACTGAGCACCGGAGAGGTAAGAATAATGTTGTTTTATTTATTTTTTTTTATTACAGGAGAGCAAGGGCTTCGCAAGGATTACCAGTACAATAAAATATGGTCAAAAACTGTCTATTTATTTCATTAAAATGATTTTTAATTAAAGTGTGTGTGTTTTTTTTTTCATTTCATACAATAGGATTAATAATTGAGAGTTGTCTAATTGACAACTCTCAATTATTAACCTGGCTTAAAGTCACCTTTCAGTATCAAGGTGGCCTTAACCCATTAGCCACCGCTACAGGGCAATGGGAATAGAAGGGCTAAGAGACAGAAAAGGCGCATCTTATCATAGATATGCCTTTTCTGGGGTGGCTGGGGGCAGATGTTAGCAGCCAGGGGGGGGCAAAAAAAAATGCACCCTCCCTAGGCTATTATTATCTGCATTCACTCGCTGGCTTTACCTGTCTGGTGGAGAAAATACCACGGGAGCCCACACATTTTTTTTCAGCGAATTTACACATTTAATTAACCCGTACATGTATGAAATTTTGAAAAACTAGGTCTGAGCTGAAAAAGTAAGTTGATGTGTATGCAAAATGTAAATGCATATTAACTAGTGTTGAGCGATACTGCTCGATATCTAAAAATATCGGATCGGAATGGTATCGCCGATATCACTAAAATATCGGCGATACCCGATACCGATACCGGAAGTTCCATGTAAGTCTATGGGAACCAAATATCGACATTAAAAAAAACCCATTCTTGCCTTGTTGGTTAATTGTACATGAAGGAAAACAACAAAGAGTAATGTAGAATGTATTGGGGGAGGTTGAGGAGACAATAAAGGCATACATGTTTAACCCAATGCATTGGAATAGCATTAATATATTTTTTTTTGGAAATACGTTTGGATTGACGAACAAATTGACAATGTTGTTAACCTTTTTTCTATTTTGGTAAATATGTATGTTTCACAACTTCCATGCTCTTCACCTTTTTAACTTTTGACACACTTTCTCCTTCATAATCTTCAGCAGCATCATCTTTCTCATCAAATTATTCTTCATCTTCACCTTCTTAATCTTCTTCTTAAACTTCTTGCTATTCATGTTTTTGTTTACATTACTCATATTGTTATTATTAAACTATTAATCTTCTTCATATTCAAATTCTTCATCTTCTTCCTCTTCATCTTCTTCATCATATTCTTATTTGTGACAGAGATTCCTGTACTTGTAATCTGTAAAAGTATGAATTTTTCATTCTTCCGTTCTTGCTGTCACAAAAGATTTAAATTACAACAGTATTTGTCCGTGTTCAGTTTAGCCTGCAGCAGCAGGCATTTTCCAGGGGCACCATGAGGAGGAACGGACTCACCCCCATACACTGCTTAGTCTTCTTCTGCTTAGAATTTAGAGCATATATTTTGCTCTTCATTTTGGTCTTATACTTCATGTTCTTCTGCTTTTTGATCTTCTGCTTATTGTTCTTCTGTCTCTTGTTCTGTATCTTGTAGTTTGTCTTAACCTTCTTTGTCCTGTTGGTGATCTTCTTCTGGGTAATCTTTTATTTTTTCTTTGTGATGGTGTTCAGGCTGGTTGGCTTCATGCTCGTCGTCCTTGTTGTCGTCATCTTCTTCTGGGTGGTCTTTAAGGTCGTCTAATTTCCGAGAACAAGCTGACGTTACTGGAACCCAGGACGGGTATCAGATGGAGCAAGAGACAATGGAAGTAACGAGGACCAGCTGACTGTGCTGGAACCTGGAGGGGCAGCAGAAGGAAAAGAGGCAATGTCACAACCGAGTACCAGCTGACGTTACTGTAACACGGTTACTAAGCAGGAGGTACCTGTGCTCCAAAGCACTACCAAGGACCAGCAGACGTTGGTGGAACTCGGATACGGAGATGGAGGCACCTAGGCCAAAGGCACTGGGGAGAACCAGTTGACGGTACTGGACCCCGGACAGGTAGCAGAAGGAAAAGAGGCAATGTCACAACCGAGTACCAGCTGACGTTACTGTGACACGGTTACTAAGCAGGAGGTACCTGTGCTCCAAAGCACTACCAAGGACCAGCAGACGTTGGTGGAACTCGGATACGGAGATGGAGGCACCTAGGCCAAAGGCACTGGGGAGAACCAGTTGACGGTACTGGACCCCGGACGGGTAGCAGAAGGAAAAGAGGCAATGTCACAACCGAGTACCAGCTGACGTTACTGTGACACGGTTACTAAGCAGGAGGTACCTGTGCTCCAAAGCACTACCAAGGACCAGCAGACGTTGGTGGAACTCGGATACGGAGATGGAGGCACCTAGGCCAAAGGCACTGGGGAGAACCAGTTGACGGTACTGGACCCCGGACGGGTAGCAGAAGGAAAAGAGGCAATGTCACAACCGAGTACCAGCTGACGTTACTGTGACACGGTTACTAAGCAGGAGGTACCTGTGCTCCAAAGCATTGCCAAGGACCAGCAGACGTTGGTGGAACTCGGATACGGAGATGGAGGCACCTAGGCCAAAGGCACTGGGGAGAACCAGTTGACGGTACTGGACCCCGGACGGGTAGCAGAAGGAAAAGAGGCAATGTCACAACCGAGTACCAGCTGACGTTACTGTGACACGGTTACTAAGCAGGAGGTACCTGTGCTCCAAAGCACTACCAAGGACCAGCAGACGTTGGTGGAACTCGGATACGGAGATGGAGGCACCTAGGCCAAAGGCACTGGGGAGAACCAGTTGACGGTACTGGACCCCGGACGGGTAGCAGAAGGAAAAGAGGCAATGTCACAACCGAGTACCAGCTGACGTTACTGTGACACGGTTACTAAGCAGGAGGTACCTGTGCTCCAAAGCACTACCAAGGACCAGCAGACATTGGTGGAACTCGGATACGGAGATGGAGGCACCTAGGCCAAAGGCACTGGGGAGAACCAGTTGACGGTACTGGACCCCGGACGGGTAGCAGAACGCACCCATGAAAATGTAAGTTGACAGGACGCAAGCCGTCCACAGTTACCGAATCACACAGTCCTACAGTGGGTGCTTGTCCTATTGTCACAATGGAAACAGCCTTTATTTACATATCCCACAGCACACATAGGAATCACCTAAACTGCAGGCACCATAGAGTCGGCTAACCCGAATGCAACACGACAGCACAACTTATTGGAGGATAATTGACGTTCACACTGCCAGGAAACAGCTGTCGTGCTGTAACCAGGCTGGCCAGAGTCAGTACCCCTGCCAATTACTTACGAGCAACAAATGGCGGTGTTGTAGCCCAGGGAGTAGAGTTCAGGTGGTAGAAAGATGAACATAACAGGAGACATGGAAAACATTGCCAAACAGTTATTTAATCTGAAAACGGACAGGCAAATTCAGGTGAGATCCATGCCTTGTTCATTTTCAGAAAAGTAAGCCGGTCTACATTCTCTGAGGATAGTCGCATGCGACGGTCTGTTACTACACCACCTGCAGCACTAAAGACGCGCTCAGATAATACACTGGCAGCAGGGCAAGCCAGCACCTCCAATGCATACTGGCTAAGCTCTGGCCATGTATCCAACTTAGAGACCCAAAATTTGAAAGGGGAAGAGGCGTCTGGGAGTACACTTAGAGGGAAAGCCAAGTAGTCTGTCACCATCTTACGGAAACATTTCTTCCTGGTGACTGGAGCCGTCTCGGATGGTGTAGACCTTGCTGGCGCTGTCACAAAACTTCGCCACATTTGTAACATACAGCTCTTGCCCTGTGCAGAGGCGCTGCTTGTGCTCCCTCTTGTTGTAGAGGTGTCTACACTGCCTCGACGCACAGAGCTGCTTTGTAAAGCAGTAGCAGCAGCAGCAGCCCTCTCGGCTGGAATGTACAACAGTATGGATTGCACCAGTGTGTCTTGGTACTCCTGCATTTTACGGTCCCGGTTCACCGGTGTGATGAGGGTTTGTAAGTTGTCCCGGTAGCGAGGGTCTAGGAGGGTGTACACCCAATAATCTGACGTGGTGAGAATGTGGGCGATGCGGCGGTCGTTTCTCAGGCACTGAAGCATGAAATCAACCATGTGCTGCAGACTCCCAACTGGCCAACAAAGGCAGTCTTCCCTGACGACTGAGGAAGGTCCGTGATGAAGTCCATAGACAAATGAGTCCATGGACGCTCCGGAAGTTTCAAGGGTAAGAGGGTCCCAGACGGACGGGTATGAGGGGTCTTAGAGCGAGCACAAACCCCACAGGACGCGACAAAAGTTAAAACATCTTTATTAACGTTAGGCCACCAAAACCGGCGAGAAAGGAGATCTAAAGTAGCCTTACTCCCTGGATGTCCTGCTAAAGCAGAATTATGATGTGCCTCAATAACCTTTTGTCTCAACTGATTTGGGACAAACAGTCTCCCTGGAGGTCCTGCAGGGGCGTCCCCCTGAGCCTCTAACACCTCCTCCTCAAGCTCAGAACATACAGCCGACACTACCACCCCCTCCTGAAGGATAGGAATTGGGTCATCCATTTTCCCGGCCCCTGGGAAACTGCGAGACAAGGCATCCGCCTTAACATTCTTAGATCCAGGGCGATAAGTGACAACAAAATTAAACCTGGTAAAAAACAACGACCATCGAGCTTGTCTGGAATTCAGACGCTTAGCAGATTCCAAATACAGCAGGTTCTTGTGATCAGTAATGACGGTGACCGGGTGGACTGCCCCCTCCAAAAAGTGACGCCATTCTTCAAAAGCCAACTTAATGGCCAAAAGTTCCCTATTGCCGATATCATAATTCCTTTCGGCGGACGACAATTTTTTAGAAAAGAAAGCGCACGGATGCCATTTACCAGGGGACGGACCCTGGGACAATATTGCACCCACCCCTACGTCAGACGCGTCCACCTCCACAACGAACGGCTGTGATGCATCTGGTTGGATGAGAACGGGTGCCGAAGCAAAACATTTTTTCAAAGAGGAAAAAGCTTGGCAAACTTTGTCCGACCATTTAGAAAAATCCGTCCCTTTTCTTGTCATGTCAGTGAGAGGTTTGACAACAGATGAGAAATTACAAATAAATTTCCGGTAGTAGTTAGCAAACCCCAGAAAACGCTGCAGAGCCTTAAGATCCTCTGGCTGATCCCATTCAAGCACTGCTCTCACCTTTTCAGGGTCCATACGGAAACCGGAGGCTGACACCAAGAAACCCAAAAACTGAAGTTCATGTACGGCGAATACACACTTTTCCAGTTTGGCGTATAGTTTATTGTCTCGCAAGATCTGCAACACCTGTCTCACATGCTCCTGGTGAGACACAAGATCTGGTGAGTAAATTAAAATGTCATCCAAATATACGACCACAAACAGCCCCACCAGATGACAAAAATGTCATTAACAAAATGTTGGAATACTGCTGGTGCAGTAGTCAGACCAAAAGGCATGACAAGGTTCTCATAATGTCCCTCCGGCGTGTTAAACGCCGTTTTCCACTCATCCCCCTCTTTTATCCTAATCAGATTATACGCCCCCCTGAGATCCAATTTAGAGAACCATTTGGCGCCAACAATTTGATTGAAGAGATCAGGAATCAGAGGGAGTGGATACGGATCTCGAACAGTAATACGATTAAGTTCGCGGAAATCCAAGCAAGGGCGTAGGCCTCCATCTTTTTTCTTCACAAAGAAGAACCCGCGGCCACTGGGGAAGATGAAGGTCTAATATGCCCTTTGGCCAGACTTTCCGAAATATAATCTTTCATAGCCTGCCTCTCAGGACCAGAAAGGTTATATAACCTAGCTTTAGGTAACTTAGCATCAGGAAGTAAATTAATAGAGCAGTCATACACGCGATGAGGAGGCAACTCCTGACATCCCTCCTCAGAGAACACATCCCCAAAGTCCTCCAAAAAAGGAGGCAAAGTACTAGGCACGACCGCACTGATGACTGTGTTCATGCAGTTACTTTTGCAAAACTCCCCCCATTGGCTTATATCTCTGGACTGCCAATTAATCACAGGGTTATGTTTAACCAACCAAGGAAGTCCCAACACAATAGGAGTAGGTAGACCCTCCAACACATAACAAGATAATAGTTCCCTATGTATTGCCCCTACCCGAAGGTCAATGTTATGAACCTCATGAACAAAGCTACCTTGGCCGAGAGGCCTGGCGTCAATGGAGAATATAGAGATCGGTTTGACCAATACACTCAGATGCATACCTTGAGCCTGAGCAAACTGAGCGTCAACCAGATTAGCCCCGGACCCACTATCAAGAAGAACAGAAAATCTCTCCACTCTCGTACCAACCACCACCTCCACTGGTACAAGGAACTGAGAAGAACTAGCGGACGAAATACATACTCCCAGGTTGTCGTCCACCACACAACCTGGGATTAACAGTTTTCCGGCGACTTTTTTCTCAACAAGGCACGGGATGGACATCCCCAACAAAATGTCCCTCTTTCCCGCAGAATAAACACCTTCTAGTCCTGCGGCGTACCGCCAATCCCCTCCTACGAAATGATGTCCCTCCCAACTGCATAGGCTCCTCCGAACAGACAAGGGGAACCTCAACATAAGGGACTTTAGTAGTAGGTGGAGTAACAACAGGGGCGGAGTTACCTCGCACCTCTCCCGGAGCCGTCTATCAGTACGGATAGCTAGGGCCATAGCAGCCTCCAGTGATGGAGGAGAATCATACTGAGCCAAAACGTCCTTTAATTTGTCAGAAAGCCCATGACAAAACTGGCTCCTAAGAGCTGGGTCATTCCACTGAGTATCTGTGGCCCATCTACGGAACTCAGAAGCAAATTCCTCCGCCGGACGATCTCCCTGCTGTATCTTACGTAATTTTGTCTCAGCAAGAGAGACCCGATCTGGGTCATCATATACCAAATCCAGGGCAGTAAAAAATCGATCTACTGACTGTAGAGCCGGGGATCCCGGAGGAAGGGAGAAGGCCCAGGATTGAGGGTCCCCTTGTAGGAGCGAGATAACAATTCCCACTCTCTGCTCTTCACTCCCTGATGATCGAGGCCGAAGCCGAAAATACAATTTACATGCTTCCCTGAAGGTAAAAAATTTGTCTCGCCCACCAGTGAACCTGTCCGGGAGAGCTACTTTAGGTTCAAATCTGGTTTGCTCCGAGGGAGACAAAACTTTGGACTTAATGTCCATCAGCTCCATGGATAATCCCTGCAACTGCAGAGCCAGCTGGGCTACTGGATCCATGGCAACTGGGAATAATTTTATGGGCCAGTGAAAATGTCACGCGGTCTTATGATATGTGTACGATGTCAGTAAACTATTCTTAAAAGAACAACACTCTATACAACATATAGATTAGCAACATCAGCATGTAAATATAGAATAGATTTACCTGACACGATATCCGTTGAACTCAGGGTTAATCTTGAGGACTTGATACACTGTCACAGGAAAGAGGAGGACCGGGGTCTAACCTGACCCTAAACTGGGGTCCTAACTAATCCCTCACCTTGGAGGTACTGATAATGGTTCAGAGGTCCAAGTCTCCAGCCTAACCCTGTCTCCTATCAGTCCCTGAACCCTGTAATCAGTCCTAAGAAGGATTCTGATTACCACCAAAGGGATATGGGCTTATCTCTGCTAAATACACAGATTAGACATATAAGACAGACTGGAGAAAACACAGACTTGCATACACACTCAAACACAGAAGGAACATAAATGATCTGGGATATTAAACTCTAAGCAAGGTGAGCTTAAAACAACTAAGGAGCTCTTTAACTTAAGTCTATACAGATACAATCCTATCTGTGGTCTGCATGAAGAATTTCACTGGCAACTCCCAACACAGACAACCAGAGATTTAAAGGAAACCAATCAACAAATAATTAATTGCAGCCGGGAGAAACTGCACCCAGTCCCAGAACTGAGCACAGACAGAATTAACTCCCTAACTGCCAAACACAAAGAAACAGCAACTCAGCTGTGAGAAGTCAGAATGTGCAACCGCGACGATCTTCGTGGCGATGCACACATGACAGACGTTTTGGATTGCAGACTTTGATGGAATGGTCTGGGGGCGTCATGTCGCATTTGGAGAGCCCCTGATACGCCTAAACAGTGGAAATCCCCAACAAGTGACCCCATTTTGGAAAATAGACCCCACAAGGAACTTATCTAGATGTGTGGTGAGCGCTATGAAGCCCCAAGTGCTTCACAGAAGTTTATAATGTACAGCCGTAAAAACCAAAAAATATTTTTTTTTGTACAAAAATGATATTTTCGTCCCCAGTTTTTTATTTTCCCAAGGGTAGCAGAAGAAATAGGACAAATTGCACAATAACTCTTGGGGTCCAGAGTACGCTGATACCCCATATGTGGGGATAAACTACTGTTTGGACGCATGGCAGAGCTGAGAAGTGAAGGAGCACCGTTTGACTTTTTCAGCGCAGAATTGGCTGGAATTGAGATCAGACGCCATGTCACATTTGGAGAGCCCCTGATGTGCCTAAACAGCAGAAACCCCCAATTCTAACTCCAACCCTAACCCCAACACACCCCTAACCCTAGTCCCAACCCTAACCACAAACCTAACCCTAACACACCCCTAATCCCAACCCTAACCCTAATCCTAACTTTAGCGCCAACCCTAACCCTAACTTTAGCCGCAACCCTAACCCTAACCCTAATGGGAAAATGGAAATAAATACTTTTTTTTAATTTTATTATTTTTCCCTTACTAAGGGGGTGATAAAGGGGGGTTTGATTTACTATTTATAGCGGGTTTTTATGATTGGCAGCTGTCACGCTAAAAGACGCTTTTTATTGCAAAAATAGTTTTTGCATCATCACATTTTGAGAGCTATAATTTTTGCATATTTTGGCCCACAGAGTCATGTGAGGTCTTATTTTTTGCGGGACGAGTTGACATTTTTATTGGTACCATTTTTGAGCATGTGACGTTTTTTGATCGCTTTTTAATTCGATTTTTGGGAGGTTAGAATGAACAAAAATCAGCAATTCATGAATTTCTTTTGGGGGAGGCGTTTATACCGTTCCCGTGTGGTAAAATTGATAAAGCAGTTTTATTCTTCGGGTCAGAACGATTATGGCGATACCTCATTTATATCATTTTTTCATGTTTTGGCACTTTTATAGAATAAAAACAATTTTATATAAAAAATAATTATTTTTGCATCGCTTTATTCTGCGAGCTATAACTTTTTTATTTTTTCGCTGATGATGCTTTATGATGGCTCGTTTTTTGCGGGACAAGATGACGTTTTCAGCGGTACCATGTTTTTTTATATAGGTATTTTTGATCGCGTGTTATTCCACTTTTTGTTCGGCAGTATGATGATAAAGCATTGATTTTTTGCTTCGTTTTTTTTTTTTTTTTTTAAGGGGTTCACTAAAGGGGTTAAATAGTGGGACAATTTTATAGGGGGGGTCGTTACGGACGCAGCGATACCAAATATGTGCACTTTTATTGCTTTGTTTTTTTTATTTACAGGAAGAAGTGAATTTATTGGGGAATATATATATATTTTTTTTTTATTTTGGATTTTTTTTTATAACACGTTTATTTTTATTTTTTTAACTTTTTTACTTTGTCCCAGGGTGGAACATCACAGTATTTTATCAGATCGCTGGTGTGACAGTGTGCACAGCACTCTGTCACACCAGCGATCGCACAGGCATAGATGCAGGCTTCTCAGTGCCTGCTCTCGGCAGGCACTGAGGTAGCCGCCTCCCTCCAGGACCCCGGCGCCATCTTGGATCCGGGTCCTGGGAGGGAGGAAGCCCTCAGAACAGCGCGATCACATCGCGCTGCTCTGAGGGTCTCAGGGGGGCGCGCAGGGAGCCCCCACCCTGCGCGATCCTCCCCTGTGCCCCCAGTACACCGCGATCATGTTTGATCGCGGTGTGCAAGGGGTTAATGTGCCGGGAGCGGTCCGTGACCGCTCCTGACACACAGTCATGGGTGTCAGCTGTGATAATCAGCTGACACCCGGCGGCGATTAGCTGCGCTCCCCTCAGGAGCGCAGCTGATCGCCTATGACGTACTATCCCGTCCCCGGTCATACGGGCCCAGGTACCATGGACGGGATAGTGCGTCCGATGGCAGTAAGGGGTTAAATCACAAAAGAAAGAATAGATATATGCACTGAGAATACATATATATATATATATATACATATATATATATATGTCATTGAGACATATATTATATACACATATATTTATAGTTCATACACTTCTACATAGTATAATAGCCGCTAAT
>JARQOD010006456.1:0-42827 GCA_033576555.1 Oophaga sylvatica | reverse complement strand
TCACCCCCCAAAACTCTTATGGTGTACCAGCCCCCGGCTGCAGCTACGCTTTTTTGTGCCCCTTATCTGTTCCTTTTTCATTATAGCACGGGGGAAAAACCCCATGGAAAAAACAACCCTGAAATTCTTTAAACTATTTGCTGCCCTTTTAACACCGCAGTCACCCTAAAAAATTATTGAGCGATTTGTTTCAAAAAAACCACACAAGCGGGGTTGAATCCAAGGGTTCCCCCGGTATGCGCTACATACATGAACCTCTGTATAGCCTGGGATGAGCAGCGTTTTTGGGCAGCGCGGGCCTATTTTTAAAGACATAGGGCCCCTAAAAATAAAAAAAACAGGCCTTTTGGGACTGTCCCGGCCTATTTTGGCACGAACCCACCAAAGAAAATTTTTTTGATCAGCTTTTCAAAAAAAATTTCCCGTGAAAAACTTTTTGCATACCTGTACAAACTTTTTAACTACTGGGGTTTCGGACTCCCAGGGCAAACCAAAGCACCCGTCCATGTACTTTTCCCTCAAAATATTTCACAGGGGAAAGGGACCTACATCCCCTTTGTTTTTCAGGTTTTAAAAAAAAGCGGGGAAAAAACTAAAAACCCCGAGGCCTGAGGTAATTTACTGATTTTTAATTGGGGAAAAAAATTTAAATCGGCCCTTGAACCTTATAGACAAAAAGGGTAGCGAACACACAAAAACGAGGGCCACCCTGGGGAAAAATCACATTTTCCCGGGGTGTTTTAAAAAAAAACCATTTGGACTTAAAAAAAGTAAGTTTCGGGCGATCTGCATTGGGGGCAAAAAATTAATTCCCTGAAAATTTACCGCGGGTGGGGGAACAGAAAAAGTCTTTGGCATACAACTATCATCCTCAAACTCCCAGAGCTATCACAAACACTATTGCCTACAGAGGCGGCCCCGCGAGAATTTCTGGATGTGTGTATCAAGAGGCTCTTTGCTTTGACCGATTGTTTGCTCGTGAATGCTGACATTTCCAGGATCATCATAGTTGTGTAAATGCGCTGGGAGCTCGTGTATCGGCCCCTAGGGTGTGATGCGTGATCATTTTAATTATTTTTCAATTCATAACCATACGTTCTCAGGCAGACAGGTTTATTTCACAGAAGTTGACTGTACAGTTGCATAATTTTTGTTTAAAATCATACATTTGCATAATTTTGTTTAAAATCACACAGTTCTGCGATAATGTCGGGTGTTGGACACGCACTTATCAGTCTTTCATACGTGTCGCAGAAAGATTTTAGTCTGTTCTGCGAGAGTTTATTATGCACGTACTGTGCAGACATGTCAAGAAACATTTTGGTGTTTCACCAGTCCATACGGGTGTTGGTGTGTAAGGCGATCGACCATCATCCTTCTGCTTCTTACTTACACGACGGCGCGATACTGCGCGTTTCTTTGACGGTAATGCATCGGCTGAATTGGCAGCTGCTGCTTCCGCGTTGCTATTTGCAGATTCTGTAGCTTGACACAGACGTATATTCTTAAGCCGACTACTCTCAGTATTCCCGGGGTGCTCGGTTGGCGCGTCGTTTTCTTCACGATCTGCGACACACCCGTGTGAAAGAGGCTCCGTTCTCACTTCCGTTCTGTTCTCAAATCCATAATTGCGCTGCTGCAAAACTCGCGAATGACGATCCTCCGTAACTAAAGAAAAGATACGTGGTGTAGTTAACCGCTAAGTGGGGGAGATATAGGAAGAGCTACATGAGCCACTTTACTCTGATTCAACGCGATATTTGTAAAGCTACTAGCACCGATTATCTGTGAAACCGATGCATGATTGTTTGTATAAGTACACTATAGAGCGGCCTAGACATATATACTTACAAGTATGCCCCGGGTGCTGGTCTACAGAGAATGCTGAATTAACAGACATCTCGCTGTATGGGGCTGTTTTCTCCCTCAAACTGCAACCTCACGGGCGATACTTTAGCAGCTGTAAATAAAATATAGCATACATGAATGCGCACAACACATTCACAAAGCTAACTTGACACACGTAAATAAAATATATCGACTAGTTACCGCAGAAATTTTTATCTGCGTGTATAAGTACACTATAGAACTGCGTAGACATATATGCTTACAAGTATGAGACGTGTAGTGTAGTTCAGAGATTGGTGAATTAAACGGTGTGGAGGTGCTCGGGCGTTTTCGTATGGGTGTGTTTTCTTTTTCAAGCTGCAGCCTCCTGCTCGTTAGTTTAACATCTGTAAATAAAATATAACTATTACTCGCCACAGAAAATGATATCTACCCGTGCCCCACCATCATTACCCTGTATTAGCTTTGTGCGTGTGGCCCGCGTAGATATCATTTCTGTGGCGAGTAATAGTTATATTTTATTTACAGATGTTAAACTAACGAGCAGGAGGCTGCAGCTTGAAAAAGAAAACACACCCATACGAAAACGCCCGAGCACCTCCACACCGTTTAGTTCACCAATCTCTGAACTACACTACACGTCTCATACTTGTAAGCATATATGTCTACGCAGCTCTATAGTGTACTTATACACGCAGATAAAAATTTCTGCGGTAACTAGTCGATATATTTTATTTACGTGTGTCAAGTTAGCTTTGTGAATGTGTTGTGCGCATTCATGTATGCTATATTTTATTTACAGCTGCTAAAGTATCGCCCGTGAGGTTGCAGTTTGAGGAGAAAACAGCCCCATACGGCGGTGCCCGATCAGCAAGATGTCTGTTAATTCAGCATTCTCTGTAGATCAGCACCCGGGGCATACTTGTAAGTATATATGTCTAGGCCGCTCTATAGTGTACTTATACAAACAATCATGCATCGGTTTCACAGATAATCGGTGCTAGTAGCTTTACAAATATCGCGTTGAATCAGAGTAAAGTGGCTCATGTAGCTCTTCCTATATCTCCCCCACTTAGCGGTTAACTACACCACGTATCTTTTCTTTAGTTACGGAGGATCGTCATTCGCGAGTTTTGCAGCAGTGCAATTATGGATTTGAGAACAGAACGGAAGTGAGAACGGAGCCTCTTTCACACGGGTGTGTCGCAGATCGTGAAGAAAACGACGCGCCAACCGAGCACCCCGGGAATACTGAGAGTAGTCGGCTTAAGAATATACGTCTGTGTCAAGCTACAGAATCTGCAAATAGCAACGCGGAAGCAGCAGCTGCCAATTCAGCCGATGCATTACCGTCAAAGAAACGCGCAGTATCGCGCCGTCGTGTAAGTAAGAAGCAGAAGGATGATGGTAGATCGCCTTACACACCAACACCCGTATGGACTGGTGAACACATCAAAATGTTTCTTGACATGTCTGCACAGTACGTGCATAATAAACTCTCGCAGAACAGACTAAAATCTTTCTGCGACACGTATGAAAGACTGATAAGTGCGTGTCCAACACCCGACATTATCGCAGAACTGTGTGATTTTAAACAAAATTATGCAAATGTATGATTTTAAACAAAAATTATGCAACTGTACAGTCAACTTCTGTGAAATAAACCTGTCTGCCTGAGAACGTATGGTTATGAATTGAAAAATAATTAAAATGATCACGCATCACACCCTAGAGGCCGATACACGAGCTCCCAGCGCATTTACACAACTATGATGATCCTGGAAATGTCAGCATTCACGAGCAAACAATCGGTCAAAGCAAAGAGCCTCTTGATACACACATCCAGAAATTCTCGCGGGGCCGCCTCTGTAGGCAATAGTGTTTGTGATAGCTCTGGGAGTTTGGGATGATAGTTGTACGCACGACTTTTTACTGTTCTTTACCAGCGGTAAATTTTCAGGGTATACATTTATAGCCCACAATGCAGATCGCCACGATTCTTACTTTATTGTTAAGTCAGTGGTTTTTGAAAACTACCGGTAAATGTGATAGCCCGAGGTGTCGTCGTCTTGTGTGTGACGCTACCCGTTTTGTCTATAAGGTTCATAGACTCGATAAATTTTATCCCCATGAAGCTCAGTAAATTACCTCAGGCCTCGGGATTTTCAGTTTTCCACGCTTTTTAATACCTGAGAAAACAAAGCTATGTAGGTCCCATACCCGATGTGAAATATTATGAGCCAGAGTACATGGCACTGGGTGCTTCTGGTACGCCATGTGAGTCCGAAACACAGGTATGTTAAAAAGTTTGTACAGGTATGCTAAAAAGTTTGCACGCAATTTTTTGTTGAATGCTGATAAAATCGTTGCATAGGTGTGGTTCTGTGCCAAAATAGGCCGGGACACGTCCCAACAGGCCTGTCTTTTATATCTGAGGGGCATAGTGTCTTTAAAAATAGGCCTGCGCTGCAAGAACGCTGCTCATCCCAGGCTATACAGAGGTTCATGTATGTAGCGCATACCGAGAACATTGGCATTCACCACGCCTTGTGTGGTTTGTGAAACAACTCGCTCAATATTTTCTAGATGACTGCGCGTGTTAACGGACAGCACATAGTTTATGAATTTCAGGGTTGTTTTTTCCATGGCTGTCCCTCGTGCTATAATGAAAATGATGCAGATAAGGTCACAAAAAAGCGCTAGCTGCAGCGGTGCTGGTACACCATAAGAGTGCTGTGGGTGCATGAGTGGCGTGAAATGTTTAAAAATGATTCAGAGGATCACCACCATCTATGAGATATGGTATTTTCCAAACACCAGCGATGATCTGTTTGCCACCTACATTAAACTACACTATAGGGGCGAGGTGTAGAGGCCCGGGACTTGTCCGGGCATGCCCGGACATGGGGACTTGTCCGGGCATGCCCGACATGCCAGTTCCGAAATAACGATTTGCTCTGAATTTGTCATCAAGTTGCTGAAATCGTGTTAGTAATCAAATTAACACATCTTGGTTCGCTACAGTATTCGTATGGTAACTATTAAAATAGCAGCTGAGAGCCAGAAACACAGCTATGCTAAAAAGTTTGTAACCAATTTTTGTTGAGTAGTGGTCAAAACCGTTGCATAGGTGTAGGCCTGTGCCAAAATAGGTCTTTCTGGTACGACATGGGAGTCAGAAACAGAGGTATGCTAAAAAGTTTGCAGCCAATTTTTTGTTTGAATGCTGATCAAAATCGATTATTATGGGCTAGGGTACATGGCACAGAGTGCTTCTGGTACGGCATGAGGGCCCGAAACACAGATATGTTAAAAAGATTGTACCTGATTTTTGTTGAACGGTACTCAATATCGCTGCATAGGAGTGGGAATGGAGCAAAATAGGCCGGGACACGTTCCAACATACATGTCTTTATATCTGAGGGGCATAGCGTCTTTAAAAATAGGCCTATGCAACAAGAACGCTACGCATCCCAGGCTATACAGTTGGTCATGTGTGTAGCTCATAGCGGGAACGTTGACATTCATCATGCCTTGAGAGGGTTTGTGAAGCAACTCGCTCAATATTTTCTAGATGACTATGCGTGTGTTAACGGACACACATAGTTTTTGAATTTCAGGCTTTGTTTATTTCCACGGTTGTCACGTGACCAGGACATTGTCCAGGCATGCCAGGACTTGTCCGTGCATGCCCGGACATGCCTGGGCCAATATGTCTATCAGTATTAAACCATAAAAACTCCTCTGTACATGATCCTTAAGCAAAATAAAAAATATAATGCAAAATAAATCTGTGAAGGAGCAAACATGTTGAAAAATATGGTGTCTCACATGGACCCTATATGTCAGTTCACAATATGTCTATCAGTATTAGCAACTGAGAGTCAGAAACATTTGTCATGTGGCAAAATATTACCATCAACTGTTCACATGTGCTTTGTGCCGGAAGACTTACAAATAGTTTTGAAGAACCACTTGGTTGTATTGTGATGTTAGACAAAAGGAAAAGTAGCCGTGAGAGCTTGTAGTCAGGTTAGCACTGCAAGAGGGCTCTCCCCACTATGTACTTCCTGTCAGTAAACTTTGGAAACATATATTTTCCGTATCATCTTTGTACATAAATAGTATACACCAAGTATTGGCCCCATCCTCTGCCTATATTCTCACATGAAACAGTTAAAAATAGTCACAAAATAACGAATTTGTTGTGAAATTGTTATCAAGTTACCGTAACCGGGTTAGTAATCAATTTAATACACCTTGACTCGCTATAATATTCGTATGGTAACTAATAAAATAGCATCTGAGGTCAGAACATTTGTCATGTGGCAAAATAGGTCAGGACATGTTCCAACATGCCTCAATTTTTTGTTGAATGGTGCTCAAAATCGAATATTATGGGCTAGAGTACATGGCACCGTGTGTTTCTGGTGCGTCATAATGGTCCGAAACACAGGTATGTTAAAAAGTTCATTTGTCATGTGCCAAAATAGGCCGGGACCTGTTCCAACATGCCTCAATTTTTTTTTTGTTGAATGGTGATCAAAATGGTGTGTATGCATGAGTGTTTAAAAATGATTCAGCGGATCAGCACCATCTATGAAATATGGTATTTTCCAAACAACAGCGATGCGCTGCCTGTCTTTCATATCTGAGGGGCTTAGCATCGTTAAAAAATAGTCCCAAAATAACGAATTTGTTGTGAATTTGTTATCAAGTTGCCGTAATCGGGTTAGTAATCAGTTTAATACACTTTGATTCGCTACAATTAAACTTTGGAAACATATATTTTCCGTATCATCTTTGTACATAAATAGTATACACTAAGTAATGGTCCCATCCTATGTCTGTATTCTCACATGAAACAGTTAAAAATAGCCCCAAAATAACGAATTCTAAGTAGTGGCTCCCATCCTATACCTGTATTCTCACATGAAACAGTTAAAAATAGCTCCAAAATAACAAATTCTAAGTAATGGCCCCCATCCTATGCCTGTATTCTCACATGAAACAGTTAAAAAATAGTCCCAAAATAACAAATTTGTTGTGAATTTGTCATCACTAAGTAGTTCCTGTCAGTAAACTTTGGAAGCATATATTTTCCGTATCATCTTTGTACATAAATAGTATACACTAAGTAATGGCCCCATCCTATGCATGTATTCTCACATGAAACAGTCACTATGTTTACTCCTGGCTTAATAAGTGAGCTATCTATGTATTGTGAGCCCTGCACTTGCATGCTAACATCATCAAACACTGCTAGAAATGAGGGCTATACACAAGGGGTGCCAAGCAGCATTCAGGTATGATCTCCCATCTATGGCGCTGCTTTTTTAATATAGCTCCTCATATGGATGTGCTAATTGACTTCATATGCACGCACAGTATGTATTGTGAGCCCTGCACTTGCATGCTAACATCATTATATTAGCATCTGTGATGGGGAAGTTACTTTATTGATATACATGCTTCATTGAGATACTTATAATCCTATATATAGTGCATATATGTCTGCCTATTGGGGGATATTGTGAGTTACATAGATTGCATATATATGGACAAATATATGTAGGTTATTATTGTTTAGCCCCGGATTAGTCTATTATCGTTATAACATATAAGATATGGAGATGGGCACTATTATATATTGATTTGAATGTAGTTCATACCTGTCTGCATTTGGCTATTTTTCTGCATGCTGTATATCCCACTCTTTTGGATTTTTATCCATGATAATGTATTTTAGACCTTAATAAAATTTGTATTTTATAGTGCAAAAGCTTCCTTTTTGAATTTATTTTAATTACAGTCTAGCATGTCACAATTAATTCAGTGATTGAAATGTCTTTGAGCTGTAACTTCATGTCAACACTTTGGCTATTTTTCTGCATGCTGTATATCCCACTCTTTTGGATTTTTATCCATGATAATGTATTTTAGACCTTAATAAAATTTGTATTTTATACTGCAAAAGCTTCCTTTTTGAATTTATTTCAATCTCGCCATGACTTTCCCCACACAATAGAGTGGTCATAGGATACATTTACTGGTTGACTTAAAAGAGCTCAGTATCAGACACACAGATAAAACAACTTTACACACATTTACAGGTAAATAGAGACAAATAAATTCAATAGACTGTTAAGCTATGACCTTCTCACAACTGTGCTTGGCCAACTATACACAATACAACACTAATTACTATATGTGGCTTCTAGCAAATGAATTACCGTAGCATCGACCTTCACTCATTCTGACAATTCATGTCAACAATGCCACTAGATAGAAAAATATTTAGACTTCTAACACAACACATGCCTTGTACACACAGCTTGGTAATAAGTTACCGATCTGTAACAAAAGTCTGTATTTCACTAAAACTCAGAAACTAGTCTGGAAATTCCTAACTCCATGTCATTACATTCTTCCCAGTCCTGATATAAGTGTAGATACACTGCCAAGCTAAAAATATATATACTGAATAAAACTATAAGTTGAGCGTCATAATTCCAAATGTGTTATAAGGTGATACTTCAAATTAAATTGCCTTTGCAGCTGTAGTTTAAAACTTATATCCTGGATAATACTAAAAAATAAACACCTTTTACCAGCTTGATACAGCTTTCCACCACAGTAGTGCTTTACATGCATTTACTGGGTCCTTAAAAGTTTCTCTCCACAAAAAAGTATAAAATCAAGATTCACTTTTTATTTCACTAAAAATCCTTATATACTAGTTATATACAGAAGTCTGTATTTAACTAGAACTCCTTATACAATTACTGGGTCCTTAAAAGTTTCTCTCCTCTTTAATACACTAATACTACACAGACTAATCAAATCCACGGGATAAAATATCAATAGAGACGAATAAATCACTTTGATTGAAATTCACAAATCCAGCAGCTCAGATTTCCCAGCCTGAGCAAAGTTCAGACAGATCAAATCCCAGGGAGACGGATTAAATGATAGGGCGCGTGTCGACCTGTCAGATTTGAGTTTGACGAGAGTGGGGCGCCCTATACTACTCACACATATAAATGTCAGTAATAGCCATCAAACACCAGATAGATTTGACTGCCTGTAAATAACTGAAATGATGCAATACTAACTAAAAACAGCACATTGCAGATGGAATACACATAATGTATCAATGACATGTTATTCTACTTGAAAAGAGTCACAGAGGTACTACGCATCTGTCAATTTCCATTCTAAGCTGAAGTTGTCTGCACTAGTCAGATTGCAGCCGCTAAGCAGGTTAAGGCCAGGTGAGCACAGGACTGGTAGACCAGCTGAGACTTTCTGGTACAGTGGATGTTTTGTTTTTTTTGCAAATCTTTCCCTTCCTATTTTATTCCTCTTGAAAAGACCAGCAGATGTGCTAAGCATCTGTCACCTGCCATTCTAAGCTGAAGTTGCCTGCCCTAGTCAGATTGCAGACGCTAAGCAGCTTGAGGCTGGGCAAGTACAGGAATGGGAGACTGGCTCATTGGATCATTTCTTTTTTTTTCAAATTTTTCCCTTCCATTCCTCTTGAAAAGACCCAGAGAGGTGCTAAACATCCAACAACTGACATTCTAAGCTGAAGTTGCATGCTCTCATCAGATCGCAGCCGCTAAGCAGCTTGATGCTGGGCAAGTACTGGTTCAGTGGATAATTTTGTTTTTTTCAAAGCTTTCCCTTCCATTCCTCTTGAAAAGACCCAGAGAGGTGCTAAGCATCTGTCAACTGCCTTACTAACCTGAAATTGCTTGCACTCGCCAGATTGAAGCCACTAATCAGCTTGAGGATGTGCAAGTACCGGAAAGGGAGAGTGGCTGGGATTCCCTGGTCCAGTGGATAATTCTGTATTTTTCAAAGC
This sequence comes from Oophaga sylvatica, assembly GCA_033576555.1. Classification (NCBI taxonomy): domain Eukaryota; kingdom Metazoa; phylum Chordata; class Amphibia; order Anura; family Dendrobatidae; genus Oophaga; species Oophaga sylvatica. The sequence continues at coordinate 33,112 of JARQOD010006456.1, read as the reverse complement.
TATCCCTTCCATTCCTCTTGAAAAGAGACAGAGTGGTGCTAAGCATCCGTCATCTGCCATTCTAAGCTGAAGTTGCCTGCCCTCACCAGATTGCAGCCGCTAGCAGCTTAAGGCTGGACAAGTATCGAAATGGGAGAGCGTCTGGGAATCCCTCATCCAGTGGATGATTTTTTTTTTTTTTAAAGCTTTTCCTTCCATTCCTCTTGAAAAGACCCAGAGAGGTGCTAAATATCAATCAACTGCCATTCTAAGCTGAAGTTAATTGCACAAGCCAGATTGCACAGATTGCAGCAGCTAAGCAGCACAAGGCTGGTCAAGTAAAGGAATGGAGATGTGCTGGGAATCCCAGATCCAGTGGATGATTTAGGGTTTTTCAAAGTTTTCCCTTCCATTTCTCTTCAAAAGACCCAGAGAGGTGCTAAGCATCAGTCAACTGCCATTCTAGGCTGAAGCTGCCTGCCCTCAACAAATCACAGCTACTTAGCAGCTTGAGGCTTGGCATGTACTGGAATGAGAGACCAGCTGGGAATCACTGGTCCAGTGGATAACTTTCTTATTTTTCAAAGGTTTCCCTTCCTATTTTATTCCTCTTGAAAAGACCCGCAGAGGCACTAAATGTCTGTCGACTTCCATTCTAGGCTGAAGTTGCTTGCACTCGACAGATTGCACCCGCTTAGCAGCTTTAGGCAGGGCAAGTACCAGAGTGGGAGACCGGCTAGGAAAACCTGTTCCAGTGGATGATTTTGTTTTTTTCAAAGCTTTCCCCTCCATTCCTCTTGAAAATACCCAGAGAGGCGCTAAGTAGATTGAGCCTGGTCAAGTACTGTAATGGAGACTGGCTGGAACTCCATGGTCAAGTCGATGATTTAGTTTTTTTCAAAGCTTTTTATTCCTCTTGAAAAGACCCAGAGAGGAGCCAAGCATCCGTCAACTGCCATTCTAAGCTGAAGTTCCCTGCTCTAGTTGGATCGTAGCTGCTAAGCAACTCGAGGCTGGCCAAGTACTGGAATGGAAGACTGGCTTGGAATCTCTGATCCAGTGGAGTTTTTTGTATTTTTCAAAGATTTCCCTTACATTTCTCTTGAAAAGACCAAGAGAGGTGCTAAGCCTCTGTCAACTACCTTTCTAAGCTGAAGTTGCCTGCACTTGTCAAACCACAGCCGCTAAGCAATTTGATGCTGGAAAAGCTCTGGAATGGGAGACCGGTTTGGAATCCATGATCAAGTAGATGATTTTGTTTTTTTTCAAAGCTTTCACGTCCATTCCTCTTGAAAAGACCCAGAGAGTTGTAAACCACCTGTCAACTGCCATTCTAAGCTTAAGTTGCCTGCCCTTACCAGATTGTAGCTGCTAAGCAGCTTGAGGCCAAGCAAGTATGATAATGGGAGACCTTGTTTTTTTCAAAGCTTTCCCTTCCATTCCTCTTGAAAAGACCCAGAGAGGTGCTGAGCATCTGTCAACTGCCATTGTAAGCTGAAGTTGCCTGCCCTCACTAGATTGCAGGCGCTAATCAGCTTGAGGCTGGGCAAGTAACAGAATGAGAAACAGGCTGGGAATACCTAGTCCAGTGGATGATTTTGTTTTTTCCATAGCTTTCCCTTCCATTCCTCTTGAAAAGACCAAGAGAGGTGCTAAGCACCTGTCATCTGCCATTCTAAGCTGAAGTTGCCTGCCCTTGTCAGATCGCAGCTGCATAACACCTTGAGGCTGAGCAAGTACCAGAATGGGAGACTGGCTGGGAATCCCTGGTCCAGTGGATGATTTTGTTTTTTTCAAACTTTCCCTTCCATTCCTCTTGAATATACCCAGAGATGTGCTAAGCATCTGTCAACTGCCATTCTAAGCTTCCCAGTCCTGCAAATGCGATATGGTAACCGCCATCTATTTCAGCCAAATTTGTGTTCGAAAATTCAAATATTGCTCCTTCTATTCCAAGCCCCGCCGTTTGTCCAAACAGAACTATTTAGCTATATATGGGTTATCGCCGTGCTTGTAAGAAAGTCAGTAACAAACTTTGCAGAGAGTTTTGAAGTATTTGAGGGATGTGGTTTCTAATGTATAGTTCCTTCAAAGTCCATTTAACTCTGAATAGGTCCCTAAAGAAACAGGTTTTGTAAATTTGTTAAAAAATTAAAAATTGATGATAAACTTTTAACTCCTCTAACATCCTAACAAAAAATTATGTTTAAAAAATGATCCAGCTGTAAGGTAGACATATGGGAAATTTTTTTGTTAATTATTTTGTGTGGTTTAACTATCTGATTTAAAATTTACCATTATTGCGAAGTACAACATGTCACGAAAAAGCAATCTCAGAATCACTGGAATACATTGAAGTGTTCCAGAGTTATTACATATAAAGTGATACTGGTCAGATTTCTAAAATTTGGTCTGGTCACTAAGGTCAAAATTGACTCCATCCCTAGGGGTTAAATTAATAAATTACAAGTTAGGATTTGTGCACTCGATCAGGAATTGGCAGCACTTTGGACTGCTGCGTCCAAAGTGCTGCAGGTTATTGAACGCAGATGATTCCGCATGTGTTCATTGAACCCTGTATATTCACTGTATCCAATACATTGTATGGGTGAAATTTATCTTGTGGAGACTCGCTTCTCCGCAAGATAGACATGCTGCGGTCTGGAAAGACGCGCAGCTTGTCTGTCTCCGCGGGTGATCCGCAGTCGTCTCTGAACGCATAGTGGGCATGGTATTTCTTGAAATCCCATCCACTATGCTGTAACATCTGGATCCTGTGGGTTGGACGCTGTGCAAGTACACAGGGTCCAATCCGCAAGCTATAACGCTTACCGACTAAGCTGCAGAGGGAACCCGGCTTCCTGCTTTGCAGCGGCTGATCAGCTGATTCGCGCCGCAGGTGCATGTGTTGTGGCTGTGTCACAGTCACAGCACATGCATGGAGAGCCCAACAAACAGGCTCTCCATGCATGTGTTGTGACAGTGACACAGCCGCGACACATGCAGCTGCGGCACCGATCAGCTGATCAGCCAACGCGATTCAGGAAGCTGAGTTCCCTCTGCAGCTTATTCGGTAAGCTTGTCGAATAAGAGGGAACCCAAACATATTCGCACAACTCTACTTATAAGTATAACAGTTTCCCTTTAAGGCAGTTATATTTCTTACTTCTCAGCCAGATAGGCTCCATCAGGAAGATGATCTACCGTGCTCATTATGTTCTTTGTTCTTTTTACTTTTTTTCGTTATTCCCAAACATGTTGATTTTTTATGTTGTCATTCTTTCCTTCTATCCTTCATTAATTAAAACACGGTCAAATAAAACTACATGATTAAGTACCAACACTTCTCTCCCTAAAGGTAAGCGTTAATCAATAATTATCCTTTACATAAAACTAGGATTAACCTTCAGTTGTTAAGAAACTATAATCCAAAGTACAACTGTAAAACAAAACATTGGGACAGATTTACCAATCCTGTCTAATTTTTAGACAACATAAACTTAGCCTAAGTAGTAAATGTGCCAAATTTGTTGCAATGGCTTAAGTATTTAGTTAATCTTTAAACAGTTTTGTCTATCTTTGCAACACCTACTTGTCAGCTTACATCTAAAATTATTTGTAACAAAATTTAGGCACAATATCCGTACATCGTGTCACATTTATGCCAAGCCCCTTACCGCTAAGCCATGCTCTTTTTCATCCCATCCCCCTTTCTTAAAGGAGAAAGTATCTAAAACACTAAATAAATGTGGTGAAAGGCTTATATGCCAGTTTCTTGTGATAGTTCTCTAACGTAAAGGGGTTGTCCCTTTATAGATACTCTTGATCGCTAGAGACGGAGAGTAAAGCACGTTTTGTTTTGTTTTTGGGACCAGAGTTATCTAGAAGGGTACAAACTCTTTACCACTTCTTGCCAGGTTGCCTGAAGGTAATAGCTAATTGCTGAGGGTCTCACACTGTTTTCAGCCTATATTTGAAGGATGTTTTAAAGAAAAGTTGTGTGTTATTGTTCTGCTAGTAAAACCAATCGATATCTATCCATTTCAATAGCTGCAGGTGTAGAGGTGTCTACTACAACATTTAGCAAACCAGCCTCACAATATTCTTCAATGAGTGTTAACTGTGACCCTCGTGCACAAATTGTGTAGTACATCCATGGCTTCTATTTATTATGAATTGAATTTTGCACACCTGTCTTAATGGGGAGTGTGCAGTGTTAAGATGCAGCAAATTCATTAAGAGATGCATGCCACTTAATGAATTTGGTGAAAGTTTTCAATGGCATTCCTTGCCGGAAATGTTACTCCAGTCAGAAGACAGAACAAGGCCTTTAAACATGAGAAAGCCATTATAAATGTTGCTAGTATTTTATTATTTCTCGATACTGGTGTTACTTCTGGAAAAAAAAATTATAGTAGTTTGCAAAGGTGTAAATTTAAGCTCCTAGGCACCGATGCAAATCTGTAACACGGCTAGATATAAGTATACCTACCAAAATACTGGTGTAACCTTATGTGGCACAGGGGCATTTCTGCCCCCTCAATTCTGAATTCTAGTGTAAACACTGTGATAAATCGGGGTCTACATGAATATTGTCATTATATGAAGGGATGATCCAAAACACCAATTAATTTTCATTCTAAATGCCTATCTAATTCCATAATTAAATTTGTTTTCTAATATACTTTCATTAAAAAGTCTATCCTTCCACAACTACACTAACTGTTTTATTTTAATTTTTATCACCTTTTTGATGATGCTTCGTTTGAGAATCCCAGTGTATGCTGGGATACTCAAACAAAGCATTATCAGGAGGCAGAGTCTGCAGTCACTGCCGCATTCTCTACTCCCTACTTGAAATGAGGCTTCGTCAGCGACCTTTGTTCTGGTTGCTGTGCTAGTCACTGTTCTACTGAGTATGTGTCGGTTGTTGATTCTAAAGGGTGCTCAGTAGTTTATTGTCTCTCTGTGATGTGTACAATGACAGTGCGCTCTCTAATTGGCTCTGATCAGAAGCAATGAGCTGGCAACAGAGTGCACTGTCAGTGCGAGTTGTAAGGGTGAGTTTCCACGGTCAGGAAACGCTGCGTGTTTGGCGCTGTGCGCTGGTGCAGCGCCAAACACGCAGCGTCCAGATGTTACAGCATAGTGGAGGGGATTTAAAGAAATCCCGTCTCCACTATGCGTAACAATACGCAGGTGGCAGACCTGCGTAAACGGACATGCGGCGCGTCTTTTTAGACCGCAGCATGTCCTCGCGTATTGCGGCGACGGTGCGTCGCCGCAACAGAATTAACACAGGGCTATGTAGCCCTGCGCTCTTTCCGGAGGTGTTCCGGAGGTCTCCTGAACACCTCCGGAAAGATCGCGCGTCATAAAGGGGGCGGGGCTTAGCGTGGAACCACAGCCTAAGACAAATTTTCAGCTAGCAGAGACCAGTGGCGACCCCACAAGTAACATAACAAAATGTCTAGTAACAAGAATCTACTGCGCATCCATCAGAATTGACAACCGATGCAAATTAATGTTTCGGACCAGCCCTTTAAGCATAAAATTTAAATCACAAGCCTCAGTAAATAAATATTGCTGTGCATGGTAACATTAACATATACACATTTTACAGTACTTTTACTGCGGGACATTGCATACTCAAAAAGTCATTTAAATTACATTTTACAAGTAATGTTTTTGCCACTAACTTCCCCTTCAGATATATTATTGAGTCTAATATAAAAAGGTGGATTGTTTTTGTTGCTTTAGTCGTCCAATCTCAAATTATAGCTCGCAGAGTAGTAATGGCTGAGGATGTTTTATTTTCAGCTAAATATAAAGTGCCACATATGAAATATCACTGCAGGCAGCTAATGGTGGCTATTAGCTGAGCCATTTCTATCCATCTGGGCTGATTTCCAAAAAAATTCAGAACTCTTTGGAGAAAAAATGATTTTAATATGATATTAAACAGGGCCTGGAGGCCAAAAGTGCAGAGACTGTGTGCTGAGGAAACATTAAAATAATCTATAAACAGCATGTATTGTAAAGAAACGATGAGTGGGCAGTGTATCGACCTGATGCTCCATTTCTCCACAAATGGCCAAGATGATGTAATATGAAGCGGCGTGAAGCAGTGAGAGAATGCAAGTATATAATGTATATGTGAGAGGTATCCATTGTTACATCTGAGTATTGCCTTTGCATCACTCTTGCTGTTTAGTGTTCTCAGTAACAAAGGCAGATCTATTTTATATCTACTGTCATTCTGAGAACTAAAAGGCACTTGTGATGGCACATGGAGAGCTCTCACGTCATGGGTTCCATGTCATCTAGACTTTATAAGCTTGTGCATAATGGATAGGGTTTACTTTGATGATTCCAAAATGCAATTATTATAGCTTTTAACCATGGGGAGTCCCATTGGGGACATAAGCTCAAAAAAACTTCGGGTCTTAAGAACAGAGTTTTCCAGCGCAACCCATTTAGTGCCAATCATTTTCAGTATTTGTACAAAAGTTCAAGGGTGGCACATTCACACATTACTCAATATACTATTAGGGGCATAGCTATAAGAGGGGCAGAACAAGAAATAGGAGGGCAAAAGGGTCCCTGTGCTATACCAGTATTATAGTAGACTCGTGGTATGTATCTAGCCCAGTCTGAAATTTGCATTGATTGGATTGCACTCCATAGGAGCTTACATTTATTCCTCCGCAATCTACTCCAATAATTTATTTTTAGAACTAATAAAACAATCCAGAATTAATAAAAAAAATAATAGCAACATTTATAATGGCTTGCTCATATTAAATTACCTTGTTCTGTCCAATATTTAAATAAAAAGCCTTTGGCCATTGACACTCAATGGTTAGAGGGGTTGTCTGATCTTTAATTCCAAGTTTGCAGTCACTCTGTGTGACTGTAGACTTGTGAATAGTCACATCGCGCATACGGCCTGTTTTTGGCACCGTGAACAGCTGTCAAGTGACCGCAAGTATGCGATATGCATATTCCCAGCCACAATTCGACCAGACCGAAATCATTCAACACACTTGAATTGAGGGAGGCAGAACTCATCTAGTTGAAATGTGCATGGAAGTATGCATATAGCATACTTGCTGTTAGAGGTAGAGTTCCCGCTTCTGCACAGGGGGGATCTCGAGCCATTCCCGCTGCGGTCCCCCATCCGTTTCTGGCCGCAGTGGAGCCTCCTCAGCAGAGATGTCGGTCCCAGCATCTTGCACAGCCTGATACGGTACAAAGTGTTACTGCTGCCTTTCCAGGTTCTGTCTTTTTAGCCTGTACTGGTCAGCGGCCAGCAGACGGCTGTGGGATTAAGTCCTGCTTTTCCTCTTCTGAGCATGCCCAGGGCAAGGTCTTCCATTGGAGACCAAGGGTCACATGCTCAGGTACTGCAGCAACTCCTATTGGTCTGCCAGGAAGGTCTTGACACTGCTTGTGTTCTGGAACAGTTTCTCATTGGTCCTTTTCTGGAAGGTCTTGTAGTTGCTGCTATAAAAGGGTTGCATGGCCGCACCGCCATGTGCTAGTATCAATTGTGTTATGTGCTTTGCGCCAGTGTGATCATGCACGCATGTGGTTAGGGCTCGGCTGAAATAAGCCCCTAGAATAGCGGCACCTACGGTGAGGAGTTTTGTATGCATGTGTCCAGGGCTTGACTGAAATAGCCTCTAGAATACTGGCTACTCCAGTGAGGAGTTGATTCTTTGCGTTGCTGACTGCCTGACCACGGACTGCTATCCGCACAGCAGTTATCTGTGTACCCCTGTGGTGTTAACAGGACACAGTCTCTATCTCTACGGCTCTACCTCAGCGACTCATACCGCCATATAATGCCACAACATCTATGTCTGCGACTCTGTGAAGTAACAGAGCTCGCTTATATCACCATATCTTGTCATCTTACTAGCAGCAGGCTCTGCCTGCACGGTGGACCCCGGGCTGCGAACGCATCTATTATTTATATTTATTTGGTGCGTTCCGCAGTCCCTTACAGTATACTAGCGACAGGGTCTGGCTAGTAAAATGGCGGACGATCAGCGTCTACAGCGGTACATCCAGCAGCTGCAGGGTAGGTTGGCGACTCTAGAGCACACAACCTCAGCTGTGGATGTTACCACAGTCGCTGTTCAGGCTGCTAGTGTGGCTGCAGCCAGTTTGTCCACTGCTACCCCTGCTCCGACTTTTTCCCGCCTCCCACTTCCAGACAAGTTTGCTGGTGACAGTAAGCAATGTCGAGGATTCGTGAGTCAGTGCTCCATACAGTTGGAGCTTCTGGCTACATGTTTTCCTACGGAGCGGGCGAAAGTGGGTTTTATCATATCACTTTTGTCGGGCAGGGCGCTGGAGTGGGCAACGCCATTGTGGGAGCGCGATGATCGTGTGGTGCAGAGTGCTCCTCTCTTTTTGGATACTCTGAAACAGGTCTTTTTAGGACCTCGTGTCACCCACAATACGGTGCTCCAACTGTTGGCAATTACCCAGGGTTCGTCCATGGTCAGCCAGTTCGCCGTCCAATTTCGGACTCTGGCCTCTGAGCTAGAGTGGCCAGATAAAGTCCTTATACCGGTGTACTGGAGAGGACTGGCAGACCATGTGAAGGATGCCTTGTCCACCAGGGAGATTCCCGCCACACTGGAGGAGGTCATTACAATATCTACCCGCATCGATCTGCGTTTTAACGAGCGGAGGTTGGGGCGGACCCAGTGTAGGCAGAGGTTCCGACTTGCGCCCACCTTCGCCAGACCTCTTGAATCTTTCATTCAGGCGCCCGATTCCCCTAAGGCCATGGAGGTTTCTCGAGCGAGACCCAAGTCTCGGGCCGCTCGAGTACCCATGATTTGTAATGTTTGCTAACAGTTAGGGCATTATGCTAATAAATGTCCACAGGGGTCGGGAAATGACCGCGTCTAGTAACCATTGGAGGAGGTTCACTAGACACAGCAGTACACTCCTCCAAGTTGTCCTTTAAGGGGACAATCAATTTAGGCTCATCCACTTTAACAGTTACGCTTTGTGTGGACTCTGGAGCAGAAGGAAATTTCATGTCTTCTACCTTTGCTCTCCACCACGCAATACCTCTGGTGATGTGTCACGGGTGTGTCGCCACGAAGATCGTCACGATTACACAGCCTGACTTCTCGCAGCTGAGTTTTTGGTGCTTTGTGTTTTTCGGCAGTGAGGGAGTTAATTCTCTCTCTCTCTGTGTGCTAGATGAGGCCCAGCCTCGCCCAGCTGCAGTCAATGCTGCAGTAGTGGGACTCCTTCAAATACCTGCCAGTCTGTTAGGGAAGTTGTTGGTGAAGCATTCCTTGCAGACAAACAGAGCGGCTCGTGGTATTTTGGAGTTTGGAGTGAAGTGTACTTGGTGTGGTTTTTTCCCTTCCTCGCTTTATCATTTATCTCCTTACCCGTTGGTGTTCCCTCTGTTGTTGTGGTGTGAGTTTTTGTATGCAAGGTGGTTTTTGGTTTTCCCCTTGTACTGTCTCGTTCGTCTAGTACTGTGTGTTGGCTTATATTATCCTGTCCCCTGTTGTTGTGATCGGGGTCCTTCTCAGGACTAGATTACTGAGGTTCATGGATCCTCAGGAGGTAGGGGTTACGCTGGCGGCCTGGACCTCTGTACCTTTAACAGTACCTCCAGGTAGAGGGATTAGTCAGGGCCCCAGCTTAGGGTCAGCTTAGGCCCCTGACCTCCTGTACACAGAGACAGCATGACATTTTCACCGACCGACAAAAGATTCTCTCCAGCTACCATGGATCCAGTAGCCAGTCTAGCTCGGCAGTTGCAGAGTTTGTCCATGGAGCTGGCGGACATTAAGTCCAAGGTTTTGTATCCCCCGGAGCAAGCTGGACCAGAACCTAAAGTAGCTCTCCCTGACAGGTTCACTAGGGGGCGGGACAAGTTTTTTGTTTTCCGGGAGGCATGTAAATTGTACTTTCGGCTGCGGCCTCGGTCATCGGGGAGTGAGGAGCAAAGGGTGGGAATTGTCATCTCGCTCCTACAAGGGGACCCACAATCATGGGCGTTCTCTCTTTCCCCGGCTCCCCGGCTCTCCAGTCAGTGGATAGGTTTTTTGTTGCTCTGGTCTCGTATATGATGACCCGGATCGGATCTCCCTTGCTGAATCTAAGTTACGTAGGATCCAGCAGGGAGATCGTCCGGCGGAGGAATTCTGTTCGGAGTTCCGTAGGTGGGCCACGAACACCCAGTGGAATGACCCGGCTCTTAGGAGCCAGTTTTGTCAAGGTTTATCTGACAAATTAAAGGATGTGTTGGCACAGTATGACCCTCCCGCATCACTGGAAGCCGCTATGGCCCTTGCTATTCGCATTGACAGACGGCTTCGGGAGAGGTGCGGGGTAACTCCGCCCCCTGTGATGACTCCACCTTCTTCAAGGGTCCCTTATATGGAGGTTCCCCTGGTCAGTCCAGAGGAGCCTATGCAATTAGGAGGGACATCATTTCGGGGGAGGGGACCGGGGGTGCCCCACAAGACAGGAAGGTGTTTCTTCTGCGGGAGAAAGGGACATTTTATTGGGGGTGTCCATCCCGTCCTTTGCAGAGTAAAGGGTCGTCGGAAAACTATTGATCCCAGGTTGTGTGGTGGACGGCAATCTGGGAGTAGGTATTTCGTCCCTAGGTTCGTCTCAGTTTCTCGTACCGGCGGAGGTGGTGGTGGGTACGAGAACTGAGAGGATATCTGTTCTTCTGGATATTGGGGCCGGGGCTAATCTGGTGGACGCTCGGTTTGCCCGGGCTCAAGGTATGCGATTGAGTGTGTTGGCTAAACCCATCCCCATATTCTCGATCGACGCCAGGCCTCTCGGTCAGGAAGTTTTTTGCAAGCGGTGCATAACGTAAAACTTCAAGTGGGGACGATACATAAAGAACTGTTGTCTTGTTACGTGTTGGAGGGTCTTCCCACTCCTATAGTGTTGGGCCTTCCTTGGTTAACTAAGCATAACCCAGTTATTAATTGGCAATCCAGAGAGATAAGCCAATGGAGTGAATTCTGTAATAAAAACTGCATGAATACGGTCATCGGTGCGGTCACTCCTAGGGTCTTACCTCCATTTCTGGCGGACTTTGAGGATGTATTCTCGGAGAAAGGGTGTCAGGAACTACCTCCTCATCGCGTGTATGACTGTTCTGTAAAACTGCTCCCTGAGGCCAAGTTACCTAAATCTAGGTTGTATAACCTATCTGGTCCTGAGAGGCAGGCCATGAAGGATTATATTTCTGAAAGTCTGGCTAAGGGGCATATTAGACCTTCATCTTCCCCAGTGGCCGCGGGGTTCTTCTTTGTGAAGAAGAAAGATGGAGGCCTACGCCCTTGCCTGGATTTCCGTGAACTTAATCGGATTACGGTCCGAGATCCGTATCCGCTCCCACTTATTCCCGATCTCTTCAATCAGATCGTGGGCGCCAAATGGTTCTCTAAGTTGGATCTAAGGGGGGCGTACAATCTGATTTGGATGAAGGAGGGGGATGAGTGGAAGACGGCGTTTAACACTCCGGAGGGGCATTATGATGCCTTGTCATGCCATTCGGTCTGACTAATGCCCCGGCGGTGTTCCAACACTTTGTAAATGACATTTTTCGCCGCCTGGTGGGACAGTTTGTTGTCATATATCTGGATGATATCTTAATTTACTCGCCGGATATTGTGTCTCATCAGGAGCATGTTAGGCAGGTGTTACAGATCTTCCGGGATAATAAACTGTACGCCAAATGGGAAAAGTGTGTGTTCGCCGTACAGGAAATTCAGTTTTTAGGCTTCCTGGTTTCAGCGTCCGGTTTTCGTATGGACCCTGGGAAAGTGCGGGCAGTTCTTGAGTGGGATCTGCCAGAGAATCTTAAGGCTCTACAACGTTTCCTGGGGTTTGCTAATTATTACCGGAAATTTATTCGTAATTTCTCGTCCATGGTTAAACCTCTCACAGACATGACAAAAAAGGGGACGGATTTTTCTAGGTGGTCTGACAAGGCTTGTCAAGCATTCTCCTCCTTGAAAAAATGTTTTGCCTCGGCACCCATACTCATTCAACCTGATGCGTCACAGCCGTTCATTGTAGAGGTAGACGCTTCCGAGGTAGGGGTGGGAGCAGTATTGTCACAAGGTTCGTCCCCTGGTAAGTGGCATCCGTGCGCCTTTTTCTCTAAAAAATTGTCGTCCGCTGAGAGGAATTACGATGTCGGCAATAGGGAACACTTGGCCATTAAGTTAGCTTTTGAGGAGTGGCGCCATTTTTTGGAGGGGGCAGTCCATCCGGTCACCGTCATCACCGATCACAAGAACCTGCTATATCTGGAGTCCGCAAAACGTCTGAATCCCAGACAAGCTAGGTGGTTGTTGTTTTTTACCAGGTTTAATTTTGTCGTCACATATCGTCCTGGGTCAAAAAATGTAAAGGCGGATGCCTTATCTCGTAGTTTCCCTGGGGCCGGGAATATGGATGACCCGGTTCCTATCCTTCAGGAGGGGGTGGTGGTGTCGGCAGTATGCTCTGAGCTTGAGGAGGAGGTATTGGAGGCTCAGGGGGACGCCCCTGTTGGACCTCCAGGGAGACTGTTTGTTCCAGATCAGTTGCGACAAAAGGTGATCGAGGCACACCATAACTCAGCTTTGGCAGAACACCCAGGGAGTAAAGCAACTGTGGATCTCCTCTCGCATCAGTTTTGGTGGCCTAACTTACATAGGGAGGTGGTAACTTTTGTCGCGTCCTGTGGGGTTTGTGCGCGCTCTAAGACCCCACATACCCGTCCGTCTGGGGCCCTCTTACCTTTGAAGATCCCGGAGCGTCCTTGGACTCATCTGTCCATGGACTTTATTACGGACCTCCCGCCGTCTTCGGGTAAAACGGTCATACTCGTTGTAGTGGACAGGTTCAGCAAGATGGCACATTTTATCGCTCTTCCTGCTCTTCCTAATGCTAAAACTCTTGCGCAGGTGTTTATTGGGGAGATTGTGAGGCTTCACGGGGTACCCTCCGAGGTGTCTGATCGGGGGTCTCAGTTTGTGTCCAAATTCTGGAAGGCATTTTGTACACGGCGGGGGATGCTTTTATCGTTTTCATCGGCTTTTCATCCTCAGACCAATGGTCAGACGGAACGTCTGAACCAGAGCTTGGAGACATATCTCCGGTGTTTTGTGTCAGAGAACCAGGAGGACTGGGCTTCTTTCTTACCTCTGGCAGAGTTTGCTCTTAATAATAGGCGGAGCGAGTCCACTGGTAAGTCCCCGTTTTTTGGGGCATATGGTTTTCACCCCCAGTTTTGTACTTTCAGTAGGGGGGTTCTTCAGGGTTCCTGAGGAGGAACGATTTTCGTCATCACTCGCTTCAGTATGGAGAGGGGTGCTGAATAATCTGAATACTATGGGGAACCGATACAAACGTATGGCTGATAGGAGGAGAGTGTCTGGTCCGGATCTAAGTGTGAACGATCGGGTATGGTTGTCTACCAAGAATATAAAACTTAAGGTTCCCTCCTGGAAACTGGGTCCCAGGTTCATCGGGCCGTACAGGATCAGTTCTATAATTAATCCGGTGGCATTCCGTCTTGACCTCCCCCCTACGTTTAAAATTCACAACGTGTTCCACAGATCGTTGCTTAAGAGGTATGTGGCGCCGGTGATACCGTCACCTTTACCTCCTCCTCCAGTGGTGGTCAATGGTAACTTGGAGTTTCAGGTATCGAAAGTCATCGATTCACGATTTAATCGCTGGTCCCTTCAGTACCTGGTTCATTGGAAGGGGCATGGTCCTGATGAGAGGATGTGGGTTCCTGCGTCGGATATTAATGCAGACCGATTAATTCGGGCCTTCCACACGACTCACCCGAATAAACCTGGCCCTGAGGCTCCGGAGGCCCCTCGTAGAAGGGGTGGTACTGTCACGGGTGTGTCGCCACGAAGATCGTCACGATTACACAGCCTGACTTCTCGCAGCTGAGTTTTTGGTGCTTGTGTGTTTTTCGGCAGTGAGGGAGTTAATTCTCTCTCTCTCTGTGCTAGATGAAGCCCAGCCTCGCCCAGCTGCAGTCAATGCTGCAGTAGTGGGACTCCTTCAAATACCTGCCAGTCTGTTAGGGAAGTTGTCGGTGAAAGCATTCCTTGCAGACAAACAGAGCGGCTCGTAGTATTTTGGAGTTTGGAGTGAAGTGTACTTGGTGTGGTTTTTTCCCTTCCTCGCTTTATCATTTATCTCCTTACCCGTTGGTGTTCCCTCTGTTGTTGTGGTGTGAGTTTTTGTATGCAAGGTGGTTTTTGGTTTTCCCCTTGTACTGTCTCGTTCGTCTAGTACTGTGTGTTGGCTTATATTATCCTGTCCCCTGTTGTTGTGATCGGGGTCCTTTTCAGGACTAGATTACTGAGGTTCAGGGATCCTCAGGAGGTAGGGGTTACGCTGGCGGCCTGGACCTCTGTACCTTTAACAGTACCTCCAGGTAGAGGGATTAGTCAGGGCCCCAGCTTAGGGTCAGCTTAGGCCCCTGACCTCCTGTACGCAGAGACAGCGTGACATGATGCTCGCCAAACCAGTGACTGTTCGAGTAGTGAATGGGTCGACACTGCCTTCACAAATCACACATCAGACCATCCCTTTCACGTTAGCTATGTCCCCTTCCCATCAGGAGATTATCTCTCTTCTTGTCATTCCCGAGTAGTGTTGAGCATTCCGATACCGCAAGTATCGGGTATCGGCCGATATTCGCTGTATCGGAATTCCGATACTTAGTTCCGATATTTTCCATATATCGTATACCGAATCGGAAGTTCCCATAATTCTTTGAGCGGCAATGTGATTTTAGTCAGCCAATGAGGAATCCTAAGAAGTGTGGGCACATCCTGTACTGCTGCGGTCATGTTAACTAATGGCATGGCTGTGATTGGATGCTGAAATGATGTCAGAATGCACTATAAAAGGCGCCGCCGCTATTTTAGCGTCACTGTGCTGTGAACTCAGTTAGGGAAAGAACGCTGCTCTGCTGACTCTGAGGGACAGTTAGAGATTGCGATTTAGTGTACTGTGCTTTAGGCAGGCTAGTTTACCACCGGCTGTCTAAAGCTTCCTTTTGCCTGCAGTGTTGTTTTAACAGCTCTGCAAGGTGTGTGTGAGTGCAGGTGACGCTGCAGTTTGCTCTGTATGCAACGCTGTCTGTAGGCATCTGCACGTGTCACTGACAGACTCTTTTTTTTTTCTTCAGTGTAATTCTTGCTGCTCCATGCAATTGAAATAATAGTGTGACGTGCTTCCATCCGTATACAATACCTTGGTTGCAAACACTATAGAAGTCCACAAAGGAGCCTTTCACAGCAAGTGAACAGTTGTGTTTCAGTGTTCACTGCAGTCTGTGATTTTTTTTTTTTTTTTGAGTGCAGATCACGCTCCAGTTACTTCAACTAATGCTGCGTGTACTCTGCTGAGCGTCTGTCACTGACTCATCCTTGTAATTTTTCAAAAATTGCTGCTGCTTTCTTCTATTTAAAATTTACAAAAATCTATTAGTGTGACGCTCTTCCATCAAAATACAATACATTGCTTGCAAACATAATAGAAGTCCACAAAAAGGCCTTTCACAGCAAGTGAACAGTTGTGTTTCAGTGTTCACTCTAGTCTGAGGTTTAATTTTTTTGTAGGAGTGTAGATCCCGCTCCACTTACTTCAACCACCGCAGCGTGTACTCTGCTGAGTGTCTGTCACTGGCTCATCCTTGTAATTTTTCAAAAATTGCTGCTGCTTTCTTCTATTTAAAATTTACAAAAATCTATTAGTGTGACGCTCTTCCATCAAAATACAATACATTGCTTGCAAACATAATAGAAGTCCACAAAAAGGCCTTTCACAGCAAGTGAACAGTTGTGTTTCAGTGTTCACTGCAGTCTGTGATTTTTTTTTTTTTTTTTTTGAGTGCAGATCACGCTCCAGTTACTTCAACTAATGCTGCATGTGCTCTGCTGAGCGTCTGTCACTGGCTCATCCTTGTAATTTTTCAAAAATTGCTGCTGCTTTCTTCTATTTAAAATTTACAAAAATCTATTAGTGTGACGCGCTTCCATCAAAATACAATACATTGCTTGCAAACATAATAGAAGTCCACAAAAAGGCCTTTCACAGCAAGTGAACAGTTGTGTTTCAGTGTTCACTCTAGTCTGAGGTTTAATTTTTTTGTAGGAGTGTAGATCCCGCTCCACTTACTTCAACCACCGCAGCGTGTACTCTGCTGAGTGTCTGTCACTGGTTAATCCTTGTAATTTTTCAAAAATTGCTGCTGCTTTCTTCTATTTAAAATTTACAAAAATCTATTAGTGTGACGCTCTTCCATCAAAATACAATACATTGCTTGCAAACATAATAGAAGTCCACAAAAAGGCCTTTCACAGCAAGTGAACAGTGTGTGTTTCAGTGTTCACTCTAGTCTGAGGTTTAATTTTTTTGTAGGAGTGTAGATTCCGCTCCACTTATTTCAACCACCGCAGCGTGTACTCTGCTGAGTGTCTGTCACTGGCTCATCCTTGTAATTTTTCAAAAATTGCTGCTGCTTTATTCTATTTTAAATTTACAAAAATCTATTAGTGTGACGCCCTTCCAGAGGACAGCGTTTGTTGGCCAGTTGTGAGTCTGCAGCACATGGTTGATTTCATGCTGCACTGCCTGAGAAACGACCACCGCATCGGCCACATTCTCACCACGTCAGATTATTGGGTGTACACCCTCCTAGACCCTCGTTACCGGGACAACTTACAAAGCCTCATCACACTGTTGAACCGGGACCGTAAAATGCTGGAGGACCAAGACACACTGTTGAAATCCATAATGTTCTCCATTCCAGCCGAGAGCGCTGCTGCTGCTACTGCTTTACAAAGCAGCTCTGTGCGTCGAGGCATTGTAGACACCTCTGCAACAAGAGGGAGCACAAGCAGCGCCTCTGCACAGGGCAAGAGCTGTATGTTACAAATGTGGGAAGTTTTGTGACAGCGCCACCAAGGTGTACACCATAGTGATGGGAAATCTAGTTAATTTTGGTGATTAGTTCACCATGAACTAGTTCACTGAAAAGATTAGTTCAAAAGATTAGTTCATTTAGTTCATTTAGTTCAGTTTTTCTCCACCCTATCCTGTGAGGAGCTGATAGGAAATGCATCATGTGACCTCTGAACTAAATGAACTAGATGAAACTGCTGAACAAAATGTTCTATTGAGAATGACTCAGGACAGCCTAGTTCAATCTGATGCCTCTGACTGAGCCCAGCAGTGCCACATAATGATTGTGTATGAGGGGCTGAGAAGCAGTTCAGCATCCACCATTTTAAGAACAGAACAGGGGTCAGTGTTAAAGATTTTAGCAAGACTGATCTTCTAGGCTAGAGGCATGAACTACACACAGAAACACTCTCTCATACACACATATGAGCTGTGTCTGTGTACTGTGTGTGCAATTTCATTTTTTATTAATAATATTATTATTACTGTTATATTTGTATTTGATGTGTGTTATGCCTTGGAGGTGCTGGCTTGCCCTGCTGCAGTGTATTATCTGAGCGCGTCTTTAGTGCTGCAGGTGGTGTAATAACAGACCGTCGCATGCGACTATCCTCAGACAATGTAGACCGGCTTATTTTTCTGAAAATGAACAAGGCATGGATCTCACCTGAATTTGCCTGTCCGTTTTCAGATTAAATAACTGTTTGCCAACGTTTTCCAAGTCTCCTGTTATGTTCATCTTTCTACCACCTGAACTCTACTCCCTGGGCTACAACACTGCCAGTCACAGGGGAATGATCATTTACAAAACAAAATGTTATCCCCAACAAATAGTAGCGCAACGACTCCAGTGCCCACTTTATCGCCAGGCACTCTCTCTCTACAATGCTGTCTCTGTTTTTTGATGGAGTAAGTTTTCGACTCAGGAAACTAATGGGATGCTCCTCCCCGTTAAGCTCCAGTCCTGAGACAACACGGCACCCAGACCTACCTCTGACGCATCAGTCTGGACAATGAATTCTCTTTTGAACTCGGGTGTGCTCAAAACTGGTGACCCACACAGTGCCCCTTTTATTGCCCCTGTTGATGACCCCTTGCTGATTTATTAACCGGCTCCACCAGATCCATGGGTATTCTCTCAAACTGGACCTCTAAAATTTTTAATGGCACCAAGGGACTCACTAAATGAGGCTGAGGACTGTGTACCTGGCGCATGCGACAAGAGTTACAATACCGTTTAACTTCTTGATAGACCCCCAGCCAGTAAAACCGTTGTATAATTCTGTGTAGGGTTTTCTTTTGGCACAAATGTCACCCTAGTACATGCGCATGCGCTAAGTCCATTACCAACCTCCGATATGACTGCGGTAGCAGCAATTGCTAAAAAATTTCAACATGTATTTTATAAACCTGATACAGCAAATCTTGGTTCAGCTCTAATTGTTTAAATACTGTAGCTGCCCCGGGGTGTTGGGGTTTCCCATTGACAACCAGTAAATTTTCACAGGCTAGACTCAACGTAGGGGCCGCGGAGTTGGCCTTAACAAATTTGTCACCTGTCACATTTAAGTATTACAATTCAGGTCCCGGTGTCAAATCTTCCATCTCCCCAACTAACACTTCGATAGGAGAGGTGTTTTCCTACTCCACCGAAGGCAAAGGTAATACTGCCCACTGCACACATGTGTTATGCATAGTGAGACTGATAGTAGCCAACAAAGTAGCTAACAAAGGCCACTTGTGATCACCCTATCAGCGTAGGAACAATGCTACTCAAAAGATCTGCCATGATCCTGGACAAAATCTTGATATAATGGTCAATGAATGAGAATGTACGATAGGATCCAGGCAGATGTGAAGGTTTGTTTGGTTTTAGTAGCAACTTCATGTGTGACATGTTTGAATGGCTGGGCAACCCTCCTGTCTCCAATATATGATTGAAGGTGCGTACCAATGTGGACGGGATATCCTCACTCAATAATTTGAATAATTTGGCTGTAAACCCGTCAGGTCCTGGAGCTTTCCCGTATTTAAAGTAACTTATCGCCGCTGTCACTTCCGTCACCTCAATTTGTTTTTTTAAAAGGAGAAGCTGATAGTTTGTGATGGATGGTAACCGTATTCCATCTACAAAGGTGTTACCTCCGCACTATCCGTATGTTCCACCTTATATAAGTCTGAGTAGTATTCTTGTAGAATGGTGTTTATGGTTCGAGGGTCTGTGTTCATGATCCCATGTTTATTCGTTAACGCTGTAATATGTTGATGACGAATGTGATTTCCTTTCGCTAGTCGTGCTAATAGTCTCCCTCATTTGCTACCATAACGATATACATCGGCTCTATAATTGTTATTACTGCTTGTCTCTCGTCGATATACTCATACGTGTAAGTCAGCCTTAGCCTGCTTACATCTATTTTTAACCTGTGTTGATGAACTTGTCTTGTTTGCCGTGTACCTATCGCGTAATATCCTGCTAGCCTGCGAGTAGTTTGTCGCGATCTTCTTTTTTAGCGTTGTCTGATAACCTATTAGTTTCCCGCGCATTACTCCCTTCCCTGCTGCCCATAAAAGTTCCGGCCTATCCCTAGTATCTCCATTATCCCTTACATATTAAAAACACCATTGCTTCACGTGATGTCAAAACTTCTCATCCATTAACAAATAGGTCGGGAAGCGCCAAGTTTGGTTTGGCCCCATCTGCACCATATCTGGCAGGGTCACTGATACGGGCGCGTGGTCATATATAGCTACGTTGTGCACATCTGCCTCTTCCACTCCCCTTAATAGCTCCTGTGCTAGCAATATATAATCTATTCTGGACCAAGAGTCATGTGGCGCCGAATAGAATGAATATTCACTGCCATCTGGGTTCAGGTGTGTCCAAATGTCTACAAAGTTACTCGTGTCTAGCAAGGGTTATTATAAACGTGTGTCATGTGATCGCACATTCATTCGCATCGACCTACAGTTCTTCACTGGTTCGATTCACCATATTTAAGTCACCACCGTGGGTGGTTTTAATGCTCTCCTATCGGCCTGATATGCTTGGATACCTGGGATAAATTCAGGAACGTCTCCAAACTCCCTACTCACATGTCAGCGCAGGAACCGTAAGAGGGAACGTGCTTGTTTTGTTGCGCATAGGTGGAGTTTTATACAGTTAATGATTACTGCTGTCTTATTTTTTGCGTCCCAAGGGCAGAATAAGTCTGCGTAACGTTACATTTTACAGACACTCATATAATAGACACACGCTACCCTAACAGTGACACAAGGAAGGTATTGTTGCCGGATAAAGCCGCCATTTTAGCGTCACTGTGCTGTTAATTCAGTTTGGGACAGAACGCTGCTCTGCTGACTCTGAGGGACAGTTAGAGATTGCGATTTTGTGTACTGTGCTTTAGGCAGGCTACTTTACCAACCGCTGTGTACATCTTCCTTTTGCCTTGCAGTGTTTTTTTCACAGCTCTGCAAGGTGTGTGTGTGAGTGCAGGTGACGCGCTGCAGTTAGCTCGGCATACAACGCTGTATGTAGGCATCTGCACATGTCACTCTCACACTCTTTTTTTTTTTTTTTTCTTTAGTGTAATTCTTGCTGCTCCATTCAATTGAAATTATAGTGTGACGTGCTACCATCCGTATCCAATACATTGGTTGAAAACACTGTAGAAGGACACAAAAAGCCCTTTCACAGCTAAGAGTTGTGTTCACTGTAGTCTGAGATTTTAATTTATTCAATTTTGATCACGCTCAAGTTACTTCTTCAAGCAATGCTGCTAGTACTCTGCTGAGCGTGTCTTACTGCCTCATCCTTGTCATTTTTCTCGAATTGGTGTACATGTACATCAAAGTAGTCTTCATTTTGATCGAAATCCAAGCAGGTACCCGGACACTCTATGGCTGCTTTTATACGGTGGACTGGCTCCAACATTCAATAAGACTTAAGATGCAATCGGGCACCTTGTCAAGGCCCAATCCTCTTCTCCCTTTGATATAATAATAATAATCTTTATTTATATAGCGCCAACATATTCCGCAGCGCTTTACACTTTAACAGTTTCAAAACACAAGTCATAGGTAACAACGTTAACAATACAATAATTAAAGCAAAATAAGCCGACCCTGCTCGTGAGAGCTTACAATTTACAATGAGGTGGGGGAGATACAAAGTACAGGTGTGTATATATAATGGTGCATTTCCAATGATGGTCCAGCCATCTTGAGGGAGTGAGGCATGGATGGAGATAGTGAATGGGCTCCACATACACACTTAAACATAGAACGACTTTGGTTATTGAATGTGATAGGCCACTCTGAACAAATGTGTTTTGAGGGAGCGCCTGAAACCAGGCAAATTGTGGATAGTCCTAATTTCTTGTGGTAGAGCATTCCAGAGGATTTGCGCAGCGCGGGAGAAGTCTTGGAGTCGGGAGTGGGAGGTACGGATTACTGCAGAGGTTAGTCGAAAGTCATTTGCAGAGCGCAGCAGTCGGTTAGGCCGATAGATAGAAATGAGGGAGGAGATGTAGGGGGGTGCTGCACTGTGGAGAGCTTTGTGGGTGAGAACCAGTACTTTGAATTGGATCCTATAATGAATGGGCAGCCAGTGTAAGGACTGGCGAAGAGCGGACGCGTCCGAGTACCGATTAGCCAGATGGATGACCCTGGCTGCTGCATTAAGGATGGACTGGAGAGGGGATAGTCGAGTAATGGGGAGGCCAAGTAATAGAGCATTGCAGTAGTCCAGGCGGGAGTGGATCAATGCTACAGTGAGGGTTTTTGTTGTTTCCATGGTGAGAAAAGGGCGGATTCTAGAGATGTTCTTTAGGTGTAGACGGCAAATATCTAACAAACAGGTCATGCTGGAGAGACTTGCACCTACTACCACTCAGGGTCTTCAGCTCCTTTGTGAGAAACTAATGTTTGGCCAGCCAGTATATCAAATAAAGTTCATGAGAAATGGGAACTGTGGTTGGCTTCACTTTTGGTACTGGGTGCTAATACCAACCCATGGTGTGCCATTCAATGGATATTCCTGGCTGGTTGGAGACAAGCTCATTCCCACATAAAAGTACCAGAAAGCTAAGGAGATGGTGGCCTCTCTCAACATGAAGGAGTTTGCTCGTTGTCTAGGAGACCGACCACCCCTGCTGTGTACCTTGTCAACGTTGTGTTGAAGCTTGCAAGGATTAAGAGGTTACAGTGGTAAGTCTGGTTTTTACTAAAGATCCTGCTGTGTATTATAGTTTTTATGTTTTAAAAAAAATTATCTTAGGAATGTTAAATAAATTTATTTTTTTTTTTTTAAATACAATGTATCTTATGAATGTTAAATAATTTTTTTTTTTTTTTATAAAATAAAATGTATCTTATGAATGTTAAATAACTTTTTTTTTTTTTTTTTTTCAGGTATTTGATCTACCATAGCTAGTTGCTGATCGTTGACTCTACACCCCTCTCCCCAGAATGTTACTCGGGTTATGGGGAGAAAATCACCGCTATTCCAGACTGATTTCATGTTAATGTGTCTGGCTCTTACACAGCACACAGCACTTGATGTTAGTTTATCTTTTTCCTAAATTATTTGTTACACTGCCCTTCTCACATTTTATTTGCACTTTTTTTTTTAAGCACAAGTTTTTTTACACTTCCTTGTTCTGTAAGTAGGCTTAATGGTTAAATGTTTTATACTAGATGTAAATATGTAACATTTAAATTTTATATTAAGATTTTGCAAATTATTAGGTCCACACCATCAGGCTCTTTCGTCCCCTCTCCCTCAGAGTAGCGGTAATATATCGGACCCCAGGCTCGCCCACACAGTTCCTTGACCACTTCTCTGCCTGGCTGCCACACTTTCATGTCCTCAGAAGTACCAACCCTTATCCTTGGAGACTTCAACATCCCCATTAACAGCCCTACTTCCACACTCAAAACACATTTGTTCAGAGCGGCCTATCACATTCACTAATCAAAGTCATTCTATGTGTAACTGTGTGTGTGTGTAGCCCATTCACTATCTCCATCCATCCCTCACTCCCTCAAAATGGCTGGGCCATCATTCTAAATACACCATTGTATATAAACACCTGTACTTTGTATCTCCCCCACATATTTGTAAATTGTAAGCTCTCACGAGCATGTGCGGATTATATTGCTTTCATTATTGTATTGGTAACGTTGTTACTTATGACTTGTGTTCTGAAACTGTTAAACTGTAAAGCGCTGCGTAATCTGTTGGCGCTATATAACTAAAGATTCTTATTAAGCGTTCACGGGTCCATGTGGAGGTAGACCGTGACGGCTCCTGCAAGAATGTTTCTGAGGAACTGGAGAAGGAGGAGTCAATGTGTACAGACTTGATTCCCGCAATCCTTGTAGTTGCCTGAACACGTACAGCGCCACTCGCAAGATCTGTACCCGGCTCCACAACATTGACCCAATGGGCAGTAAGGGAAAGGTATCGTCCCTGGCCATGGGTACTGGTCCACGCAGCGGTGGTCAGGTGGACATTGCTACTGACGGAGTTTAGTAGCGCATGTTTAATTTTAACCTCAACAACATGCTTTTGCAGACCAGGGACGGCTTGCCTGCTGAAATAAAATCAGCTTGGCACATTGTATTGTGGGACTGCCAATGCCATTAAGTTCCGTAAACTGTCAGTCTCCACCAGCCTGAATGACAGCATTTCAAGGGACAGGAGTTTTGCAATGCCAGCATTCAGAGCCTGTGCTCGTGGATGGTTTGCCGAGATTGGGCCTACACCCGATACGCCACAACCTGACACCCACAGATAAACAAGCCATAAAATCTCTGAAAGATAACCCCAACATTATTATTAAACCAGCAGATAAGGGGGGTGCTATCGTTATTATGAATAAGACCCAATCTATTGCCGAAATTCATAGACAACTGTCAGTTAACCTAACCTACAGACAACTCAATTGTGACCCTACATTTTACATCTGTCAAAAAATTGATCATATCCTGACAAAACATCTTTAATTGATCACCATAGACTGTAAGACTATGACATTCCTTAATATTCAATACCCCATCACCCCTGTTTTCTACACACTCCCAAAAATCAACAAAAAACTACATTATCCACCCGCATACCCTAGAGGGATAATTCTCCGTGTTCTACAGTATCACCCAAATGTTTAACATGTTGCCTAATTCCTATGTATATATATTCTTCACCCTATGTATATATTGTATATATTATACATTGTCATTGACTGTAAATTTTTCTATCTCTTCCAGCGACTATTTGATAAAGGCCACTGCGTTGCCCAAAACGTCAGTCAGTAGTCTCATAGCTATTTCTTTTTTCACATCAAGTGTGCAATAAAAATTTCAAATTTAACCATGACATATGCAGTTAAACTTGTGCAGTGATTCTCTATAGACTGTACATCTTCAGTGTGTCTTTGTAACTCAACTACGTGTTTTCTCCGCACATGTTTACACATATTTGTGGTATTGAGGTTACTGACACTTTAACTCTTTTTACTTTTTGATTACACTAGCTTGCATTTGACATAGCAAATATCATCTGCAAGTGTGTGAAAAAAGGACCACGCAGTGCAAGTCCTGGGAGCGTCCGTTTAGACTTTTGTAAGAGAAATCCGAACAGGTGCCAAAATGGAGGCTACAGGCAACAGAGTATGCAGCCTAACTCTCCCTCCTGTTTGTACCGTTGGGGCAATCGCTTCCTCAGAGCTGCTACCACCACCTTCCTGTTCCTCACGCCATGTTGGGTCTTGGACCTCATCATCTCCACTAACCTCTTCCAACACCTGCTGCTGTTGGGTGGTCTGGCCACCACCATGCTCAACAGAAACTGGCACCTGAGTCTCATCATCATCAGATGCGTTTTGCGGTGTGCTGACCATCGGCACTGTCTCACCCGCCTCTTCAGATTCAGAGAGACACAGCTGTTGCGCATCACTGCATACTCCCTCTTCTTCACATTCCAGAATGCTGCTTGGCTGTGCCCCTGTTTGCAAACCAACAGATTCTGAGAACAGAAGCAGAGACTCAGCTGGCTCCTGTACAGAACTCTCTGACTGACTGGGCAATTTGGCAGGCGGTGAAGAGGACCGAGATGGTTGATCAACAGTTGCTGTGTTCCTGAGAGGAGGTGAAGCAATTTGAAGTCATGTTGGACCCTGGGTCCAACACCGCATTGTTGCCTGTAATGCTGTTAGCACATCACATTTCTCCTGTGTCACCGGGTTGAGTAATGGCAGCTGTTCCATCGGTGTACGACAAATCATGCTGCCTCCACCCTGTTCACATCTCATCCTGGCTCAACACCGCAGTTGTGCCAAGTAATTAGCACGGTACTGATTCTGCCCACCCTGGTTCACACA
The DNA here is from genome assembly GCA_033576555.1 of Oophaga sylvatica. Classification (NCBI taxonomy): domain Eukaryota; kingdom Metazoa; phylum Chordata; class Amphibia; order Anura; family Dendrobatidae; genus Oophaga; species Oophaga sylvatica. The sequence goes on along the minus strand of JARQOD010006456.1, from coordinate 7,751 downwards.
CACACTATTTCCTGCAGTGTCTAACGTAATTAGCCTCAATAGTTGTCTGTCATGTTGCATTCGGTTAATCCGACTCTATGGTGCTGCAGTTTAGGATTCACATGTGCTGTGGGATATGTAAATGAAGGCCTTCCTTGTGAAAATAGGACAAGACCCACTGTAGGACTGTGTGATTTGGTAACTGCAGACGGCTTGCGGCTGTCAAACTTACATTTGCATGGTGCCTATGGTACCGTCCGGTTCCAGTACCGTCAGCTGGTTCTCCACATGCCTTTGGCCTAGGTGCCTCCATCTCGGTATCCGAGTTCCTGCAATGTCTGCTTGTCCTTGGTAGTGCTTTGGAGCACAGGTACCTCCTGCTTAGTAACCGTGTCCCAGTAACGTCAGCTGGTCCTCGGTTGTGCCATTGGCTCTTTTCCTTCTGCTGCCCCTCCGGGTTCCAGCACAGTCAGCTGGTCCTCGTTACTTGCATTGGCTCTTGTACCTTCTGCTACCCGTCGGGGTTCCAGTGCCGTCAACTTGTTCTCCGCAGTGCATTTGGCCTAGGTGCCCCCATCTCGGTATCCGAGTTCCAGCAACGTCTGCTGGTCCTTGGTAGTGCTTTGGAGCACAGGTACCTCCTGCTTAGTAACCGTGTCCCAGTAACATCAGCTGGTACAAGGTTGTGCTACAAATACAAGATACAGAACAAGAGACACAAGAACAATAAGCAGAAGATCTAAAAGCAGAAGAACATGAAGTATAAGACCAAAATGAAGAACAAAATATATGCTCTAAATTATAAGCAGAAGAAGACTAAGCAGTGTATGGGGGTGAGTCCGTTCCTCCTCGTGGTGCCCCTGGTAAATGCCTGATGCTGCAGGCTAAACTGAACACGGACAAATACTGTTGTAATTTAAATCTTTTGTGGCAGCAAGAACGGAACGCAGAAAAAATCATACTTTTACAGATTACAAGTACAGGAATCTATGTCACAAATAAGAATATGATGAAGAAGATGAAGGACTATAATATGAAGAATAATAGTTTAAAAAGAACAATATGAGTAATGTTAACAAAAAGATGAAAAGCAAGAAGTTTTAGAAGAAGATAAAGAAGGTGAAGATGAAGAATAATTTGATGACAAAGATGATGCTGCTGAAGATTATGAAGGAGAAAGTGTGGCAAAAGTTAAAAAGGTGAAGAGCATGGAAGTTGTGAAACATACATATTTGCCAAAATAGAAAAAAGGTTAACAACATTGTCAATTTCTTCGTCAATCCGAACGTATTTCCTAAAAAAAAAAAAAATTAATGCTATTCCATTGGATTGGGTTAAACATCTATGCCTTTAATGTCTCCTCAACCTCCCCCAATACATTCTACATTACTCTTTGTTGTTTTCCTTCATGTACAATTAACCTACAAGGCAAGAATGGGTTTTTTTAATTTCGATATTTTGTTCCCATAGACTTACATTGGACTTCCGGTATCGGTATCGGGTATCGCCGATATTTTTTGGGTATCGGCGATACCATTCCGATTCCGATACTTTTGGATATCGGAAAGTATCGCTCAACTCTATTCTCGAGTGAATAGACGAGATTTTGCTGGGGATGCCCTGGCTCCGTTTCCATTTCCCACATATTGAATGGATCTCTGGGAGGATATTGGGTTGGAGTGAGTCGTGTAAAGGCAGATGTATGAGGGAATGCATTCAGGTGGCTACTACAGAGATACCCGCAGATCTTACTTCCCTTCCCAAATATTATTGGTCTTATGCAGACGTGTTCTCCAAGAAGGCTGCGGAGATCCTTCTGTCTCACCGTCCCTATGACTGTCCTATTAACCTCTTGCCCAGAACAGAACCTCCTCGGGGACTGGTCTATCCCCTTTCTCTCCCAGAGATGGAGGCTATGTCTCAATTCATTCAGGAGAATTTGGCAAGAGGATTCATTAGGAAGTCAGTGTCACCTGCAGGGGCGGGGTTCTTTTTCGTTCAGAAGAAGAACGGAGAATTACGTCCATGCATCGATTACAGGGGTCTTAGCGCCATTACCGTTAAGAATAAATACCCGTTGCCCCTGATTTCGGAGCTCTTTGATGGGCTACGGGGAGCAAGGGTATTTACTAAATTAGATCTGCTGGGCGCTTACAACCTGATTCGCATCCGTGAGGGGGACGAATGGAAGACGGCATTTAATACCAGAGATGGGCACTATGAATATCTGGTGATGCCCTTCAGGCTCTGTAATGCCCCAACCGTCTTCCAAGACTTTGTTAACGACATCTTCCCGGATATGCTTTCCACCTCAGTTGTAGTCTATCTGGACGATATTCTCATCTTCTCTCCAGATATTGACTCCCACCGAAAAGATGTCTGCAGAGTCTTTGACCTCCTACTTGCAAATTTTCTCTACGCAAAGTTGGAGAAATTTATGTTTGAGCAGGAGTCCTTACCCTTCCTGGGCTATATCATCTCCGCCCAGGGACTGGCTATGGATCCTGCCAAACTACAGGCGGTGATGGACTGGCAAGAACCCCATTCTCTGAAAGCGGTGCCGCGCTTTATGGGGTTCATTAATTACTATCGCCAGTTTATCCCCCACTTCTCAACGTTGGTAGCTCCTTTGGTAGCCCTCACCAAGAAGGGAGCAAATCCAAATTGTGGTCTGAAGAGGTCTACAAGGCCTTCACTTCTATTAAGTCCCATTTTGCTAGTGCTCCCATCCTACATCGCCCCGATGTTGAAAAGCCATTTATTTTGGAGGTGGATGCCTCGTCCGTTGGTGCTGGAGCAGTTCTTTTCCAGAAGGATGCTCAAGGTCGGAAGCATCCTTGCTTCTTCTTTTCCAAGACCTTCACAGCAGCGGAGAGGAATGATTCCATCTGGAACAGGGAGTTGCTAGCAATGAAGTTGGCCTTCTCTGAGTGGAGACATCTGTTGGAGTGGGCTCGCTTTCACTTCCAAGTTTTCACTGATCACAAAAATCTGATGTATCTACAAACTGCCCAGCGGCTAAATTCTCGTCAGGCCAGATGGTCCTTATTTTTCTCCCGCTTTCACTTCACCCTCCATTTTTTTTCGTGAGAGAAGAATATCCGGGCTGACACTCTCTCTCGCTCTGTCGTGTCTTCCGAGGAGAAGGAGGGGGAGCCGCGGCTTATTGTCCCCTCTGAGAGCCTGAGAACTGTAGCCCCGGTGTCGCTAGAGTATGTGCCTCCGGGCAAGACTTTTGTACCATCTAATTTGCGACCGGAGGTTCTCTCTTGGGCCCAGTCATCCAGGGTAGTTGGACATTTTGGGAAAAAAAGGACATCCGAGCTACTGGCTAGGACGTACTGGTGGCCGCATATGGTCCGGGACGTTGGAGACTATATTCGGGCATGTGTCTCCTGCGCCAAAATTAAGTCCCCTCGTCAACGGCCAGCTAGGTTACTTTATCCATTGCCAGTGGCAGGCAGGCCCTGGGAGATGGTCGGGATGGACTTTGTGGTAGGCCTACCCAAGTCTCATGGTTGCACCATCATATGGGTTATCACCGACCACTTCTCTAAAATGGTGCACTTGGTACCGCTACCCCGGTTACCTTCTGCACGGGCCTTGGCGGCACTGTTTATTAGACACATCTTCCGCTTACACGGTATGCCAGACAAAATTTTCAGTAACCGGGGTCCCCAGTTTGCGTCTCGGTTCTGGAGAGAGCTTTGTCGCCTTCTCAGTATTGAATTAAATCTCTCTTCTGCCTATCATCCCAACACAAATGGGTTGGTAGAGAGGGCCAACCAGACCTTGGTCACATATCTGCGACATTTTGTTTCAGCTAGGCAGGATGACTGGGCATCCTTGCTACCGTGGGCGGAGTTTGCATTAAACAACGCTGTGGCTGATTCCACTGGACAAACACCATTCCTCCTTAATTACTGTCAGCATCCGCGGGTTTCTGTACCTATGCCCGTGTCTTCCGCCGATTCCAGGGTGGCAGACTGGGCTGTGGAAGCACGGGACATTTGGGACCGCACTCAGGATGCCATTCTGGCCTCCATAGAGAGAATGAGGTACACCGCCGATGCACATCGGCGCCCCGCTCCGACTTTTGCCCCTGGCGACTTAGTGTGGCTCTCCGCCCGTAACATCAGGCTGCGAGTAGAGTCCACTAAGTTTGCTCCTCACTTCTTGGGTCCCTTCAAGGTCCTCGAACAGGTTAATCCTGTGTCTATCGTCTAGCCCTTCCGTCACGCTTGGGAATCACGACACATTCCATGTCTCCATCCTGAAACCCGTATACTTGTCCCGGTTTTCCGAGTCATCTGCCGGGACATCGGGTTAGTCTATGGACGACTATGAGGTGAATGCAATTTTGGGGTGCAAGATGATACGTGGCAAAAAGTTTTATTTGGTGGATTGGGGGGGTTATGGGCCTGAGGATAGGTCATGGGAGCCTGCTGAGTGTATTCAGGCTCCGCAGCTCATTGCTGCCTTCGAGTATAGCGAGGCCCAAGGAAGTGGGGCCCTGGGGGGTAATGTTAGAGATCAAGTTCCCACTCCTGTACAGGGGGGATCTCGAGCCATTCCCGCTGTGGTCCCCCATCCGTCTCCGGCCGCAGTGGAGCCTCCTCAGCAGAGATGTCGGCCCCAGCGTCTTGCACAGCTTGATACAGTACAAAGGGTTACTGCTACCTTTCCAGGTTCTGTCTTTGTAGCCAGTACTGGTCAGCGGCCAGCAGACGGCTGTGGGATTAAGTCCTGCTTTTCCTCTTCTGAGCATGCCCAGGGCAAGGTCTTCCAATTTCCAAACTTTTAATTTTTGTACCCTTAAATCAAATAGTGATGTCACATAAAATAGTGAATAAATAACATTTCCCACATGTCAACTTTACATCAGCACAATTGTGGAAACATAATTATTTTTTTAGGACGTTATAAGGGTTAAAATTGACCAGCGATTTCTCATTTTTCCAACAAAATTTACAAAACCATTTTTTAGGGACCACATCATATTTGAAGTGAGTTTGGGGGGTCAATATAACAGAAAAAAACCAAAAGTGACACCATTCTAAAACTGCACCCCTCTAGGTGTTCAAAACCACATTCAAGAAGTTTATTAACCCTTTAGGTACTTCACAAGAATTGAAGTAATGTGGAAGGAAAAAATTAACATTTAACTTTTTTTCCCAAAAATTTTACTTCGGACACAATTTTTTTTATTTTGTCAAGGGTATCAGGAGAAAATGAACCAAAATATTTGTTGTGCAATTTCTCCTGAGTACACCGATACCCCATGTGTGGAGAAAGACCAGTCTTTAGGCGCACGAACGGAAGGAGCATCATTTCAGATTTTGAATGTCAAATTGTTTGGAATCGAGAGCGGATGACATGTCGCGTTTGGAGAGCCCCTGATGTACCTAAACAGTGGAAACCGCCCATAAGTAACCTCATTTTGGAAACTAGACCCCTCAAGGAACTTATCTTAATGTGTGGTGAGCATTTTGAACCCCCAAGGGCTTCACAGAAGTTTATAACGTAGAGCAGTAAAATTAAAAAATCATATTTTTTCCACAAAAATGATCTTTTCACCCCCAACTTTTAAATTCCAAAGGGTAACAGGACCCCAAAAGTTATTGTTCAATTTGTCCTGAGTACGCTGATACCCCATATGTGGGGTAAACCATTGTTTTGGTGCATTGCAGAGCTCGGAAGGGAAAGAGCGCCATTTGACTTTTTTGGGTGGAATTGAGATCGGCCGCCATGTCGTGTTTAGAGAGCCCCTGATGTACCTAAACAATGGAAACCCCCCACACGTGACACCATTTTGGAAACTAGATCCCCCAAGGAACTTATCTAGATGTGTGGTGAGCACTTTGAACCCCGAAGTGCTACACAGAAGTTTGTAACGTAGAGCCGTGAAAATAAAAAAATAATTTTTTTTCCACAAAAATGATCTTTTTGCCCCCAAATTTTTATTTTCACAAAGGTAACAGGAGAAACAGGACCCCAAAAGTTGTTGAGTAATTTGCCCTGAGTATGCTGATACCCCATATGTGGGGTGGAACAACTGGGCGCATGGCAGAGCTTGGAAGGGAAGGAGTGCCGTTTTGGAATGCAGACTTTGATGGAATGGTCTGCAGGCCTCATGTTGCATTTCCAGAGCCCCTGATGTGCCTAAACAGTAGAAACCCCCCACAAGTGACCCCCATTTTGGAAACTAGTTCACCAAGGAGCTTTTCTAGATGTGTGGTGACTTGTGAGCACTTTGAACACCCAAGTGCTTCACAGAAGTTTATAACGTAGATCCGTGAAAATAAAAAAAATCATATTTTTTTCCACAAAAATGATCTTTTTGCCCCCAAATTTTTATTTTCACAAAGGTAACAGGAGAAATAGGATGCCAAAATTTGTTGTGCAATTTGCCCTGAGTATGCTGATACCCCATATGTGGGGTGGAACCACTGTATGGGCACATGACAGAGCTTGCAAGGGAAGGAGCGCCGTTTTGGAATGCAGACCTTGATGGAATGGTCTGCGGGCATCATGTTGTGTTTGCAGAGCCCCTGATGTAGCTAAACAGTAGAAACCCCCCACAAGTGACCCCATTTTGGAAACTAGACCCCCCACGGAGCAGTGAAAATAAAAAATCATATTTTTTTCCACAAAAATGATCTTTTTGCTCCCAAATTTTTATTTTCACAAGGGTAACAGGAGAAATTAGATTTCCAAAGCTGATCTGCAATTTGTCCTGAGTAGTGTTGAGCGATATTGCTCGATATCTAAAAATATCGTATCGAAATTGTATCGCCGATAGCACTAAATATCGTCGATATCCGATTTCGATACCGGAAGTCCCATGTAAGTCTATGGGAACAAAATATCGCAACAAAAAAAACCCTTTCTTTCGTTGTAAACACAAAATATACACACATAGAATACATATATATATATACATGTCATTGTGACATATATATATACATATATTTATAGTTTATACACTTCTACATAGTAAAATCGACTCTAATTCAATTGCCGGGTAAAGACGTGACATACCCCATAGAAGTCGACGGGCTCGGTGCCGAGTACCCCGATAACCTCTGGCTCTGTGCGACTCAACTTGGGCGTCACGAACAGGATTCTGTAGCTCGCTATAAGCGAGTCCTGTGTGCCTGAATTGCACTGGTTTTGTGCTTGAGAATTGCTAAAATCATCACAGAATGTATTTGCCATTTTTCCGCCATATCTGCGTCACGACGAGGCACTGGTGAAGAAGAAGGGCGTGCTCTTCGTGGGTGTCACTCACTCAGTGGCGTGAAAACGATGGCCGCCCACTGTAAATGGTACTGCAATGTAACATCGTGCCCCACAGCTCTGGAGTTCCGCCTCCTCATCCTCCTCAGTGTGAGGAGGTCCCGCCTCCCTACAAAAGAGGGGCCCTCTCCAGATATGACACATGTGACTTGGCAGAGATGGCTAATGGACACGACGAGCAGAAGTGGGAAGGGATGGAGCAGTCAGAGCTCTCCCCCCACGGAAGCGACCCGATCGCCACGGAATCATCGTTGGGCACCCGGCCTGTAAACCCTCCTACGCTGCAAGAAGCGGAGGATACCCTGAGAGGCCTGGCCCGGCACCGGGAGGAGGTCGCCAGGATGGAAGCCAGCTGGCGTGCCCTAAAAATAAACTTGGAGCGGCGCCAATCCCTCTTACCTGAAGTGTCTGTACCGGAAGGTGAGGCACCCGTTATAGTAGAGGAGCCCTTGCAATGTGATCCAGTTGACGTT